>JALJEE010000939.1:0-64248 GCA_023231475.1 Seison nebaliae
CGAAACAGTTTCTCTCATCATCGACGTAATCGAATCACGAAGATTTTTCTTCGAATAAGATTTAATGAATTTCATCTAAAAAAGTAGATTAGAAAAATATAAAAGATGTAGAATTAAAAGAAAACAAAATCGTTCGCATAATCTTTTATTTTAACGTCATCGACAAACTGATGGAAATTGTCTAAGGTTTTAATTGGTAAAATAATTTTTATTTTTGAGAAAGTTGTGTTAATAGGAATCAATGATAATAATAGATTCTCTATACGGTCCATTCGTTTTATTATCAAATTATGATCATTTTTAATTTGAAGATATGGGTTATCTAATTTTTCTTTGAAAATTTTATACGTATTAATAATCAGTTTGGAAAATACTAACTAAAATTTAAATTGGACATATTATGGTCGTCTTTAAAATTATGCATTCCCTTTGACATACCTAAAAAGTTTATACATATTAAAGAACAACAGATTCCAAAATACTAACTGGAACTGTACGTTGGACTATTGTCATCATCAATGGAAGGGATACTTTTCGGTATTTCTAAAAAATTTCATGAATATTATTAAGTAATTTGAAAATGTGAACTGGAATTGAAATTGGAAATATTATCGTCATCGTCAAAATTATGCATTCCCTTTGACATACCTAAAATTTTTATACATATTAAAGAACAACAGATTCCAAAATACTAACTGGAACTGTACGTTGGACTATCGTCATCATCAATGGAAGGGATACTTTTCGGTATTTCTTCGGAATTGAAATTGAAAATATTATCGTCGTCGTCAAAATTATTCATTCCCTTTGACATGCCTAATAAGTTTATATATATTAAAGAACAACATATTCCAAAATACTAACTGTGTTGTGGGACAAATGTGGGAATATTTTCATTATCAATGGAATCGATTTTTTTCGATTTTTCTAAAAAACATCATGCATATTGACAAATAATTTCAAAAAACTGAACTAGAATTAAAATTTGGGGTCTTATTGTCATCTATCACATTAATTCGTTTTGATTTATCTGAAGAAGTTATTGAATAATTTAAAGAAATTTACAAAATATTTGTAACTTTTAGTTCGTATTGTAGTTTTCATTCTACTAATTAGTTCTTCATAACATTCACCTTCAGTAGTACTATCGCAATTAATAATGTCTTGAAGTTTATCAATGTCATCTGTTTAAATTAATTGAAAAAGAAAGAATAATAAATGCAGAAACTTTTCTCTGTGATTACTTTGCGTATTCGATATAGATTATAATGGATATAACGTCCGCCATTCATTAGAGAAAGTTGGTACAAATGTTGATTGTTATTAAATTGTTTATTCCAATAACAATAACGATGACCATCGAACGTTCTTAACCACTCCTTTCTTATGACGCATCGATGGTTAGAAAAATTGTCGAATTCAACCAAACAGAATTTCATTCTTTTTGTCGAATTTAAATATGCAGACCAAATAATGAGGAAGAAAATTTTTCGAAGTTATGGAGTTATGGTGTTTCGAATATAAAAGAAATCACCACGTGTATTAAAGAAACAATTATTATTCAGAATTTATTATTTTCAATTAATTATTAGAGTTAAGAACCTGTTATTGAAAAAACAAGAAGTGTACCTTCCCTTTTGGCAGTTGAATACTATCTTAACGTTTGAATCTTAACGTTTATATACATCAAAAAGATGTTCTCAAGACGTTCAAATGCTTACAGGGTTATCTCTTCTCCCATACAAAATTTCAATCTTCTGGCAATAACGTTATAAGAAACTGATCTTGTTCGTCTTTAATACAGATGAAATAGTTAATTATTTTGATCGATTCGTTTGAAATATGTCGAGGTTCGAAAATATTCTTTATCTTATACATTGAATCACATATCTCCACGTATTCAATCTTACAATATAGCGTTTCATTCTCTTTAAAATACAAATTACCATTCATAGTTCGAATATATCTAAATTTTTTTTGGGGACGATCGGTTGGTCTATTTTCTGAAAAATTTCCATTATGTCGTTTAAATTTATTATATATTTGCTTCGTCGTTTTATACCCATTTGGAATAATATTGGACAGAATTCCATAAAAATTCTCAAATTTAAAAGCTGATGAATGATGGAGATTACCGTGGCATTTGTAATTTTCTATAAGATGCGAGATGTAATGGACATTTAACGTTAATTGAGCTGGATATATTTCAGAAAAATCGTTAATGAATTGGTTCAGATATTCTTCCGCCCTAACTATGTCTTGTCCAATATCAGATTGAAGAAGTAATCTTATGCCGTTATTTAATGCCTGGATGTGAACATAGACTTCTATTGGAACAATTCCACGTAAAACATATGGAGAATAATATAGAATGAAATTTCGGTATTGATTGGCCTTCCATCGAGTAGCATCTTTTACATTCTCGCAAAGCCGTGGAAAAAGTCGTCTAGGTATTTGGGAATTGAAGTTCACCAATCGATTGTTCAGTTTTTTAATTTCGGTATCGGATAATCTGGCAATTGAAGAACTTTTCCGTGATATAATGTTTCCCACTAATCTTTTAGCGACACCCAAGCAAAATTGATGCATGTAATCGATAACAAAAGAATTTACTATATCCAAATACTTTAATTCTAACAGAATTGTAGGTCTAATAGCATGATTTTTATAACTTCCGCTTCGAAAATCAATATTAGTTCGTGCTGGTCCTTTATTAGGAGGAAATATCATTCTCCGTTCCTTTTTCGAATATGTTCCCTGAACTGTGCAATATTCACAAGCAAATTTACCATTATGGCCCAAAGTTCCTTTAATTAGGCTGCGTGCTGGTAAATCGCAAATAATTTTATCGAGTAAGATTTTCGGCTTAGCCACTTCCAATGTTTTCATTTCGTCAATAAAATTTTGAAGAATTTCCGAAGGCGCAGGTTTGTGATTATCAATAAACATTGCTATCAAGAAAACTTTGTTCTCAGTACGGTTGCAGGACATGGACAGTGCCCAATATTGACTTGTGGAATTTTTCAAAAGACATATTCCATCTACACTAATATCTATATAAAACAAATCGTTTTTTTCGTATTCATCCTCCCCAAAATGTAGAACCAAATTATTTTTCACCCCACAATATATAAATTTTTCAGTTACGATGATTTCATTTGGCAAGGAACCATTAAATCTTAAAAAACATTAATGAAATTGAACGATAATATTGTAAAATAACTTCATTAAAGTACGAAAATCTTTAGGAATTGTCGTTTCAGGAAATTCTTCATTTATAACTGACAGTATTTCATTTCCACATTCCTTTGTCAAATGATATTTTAGAAAAAGTTTCCGTAGTTTTTCCGATATGGTTAATTTTTCATCGTCCAGATTGTGAGAAATAAATGAAGCTTCCGTTTGATTATCATCAATCTCTTCAGTAGAATAGTTGATCTTGCCAAATTTATTACGGTTCAAATTTTCACGTTCTGGTCTTGCTTCTATTTGTCCGTTATTCTGTTTCCAACTGAGATATTCTAATTCGGTTTGTATTATAGTTTGTCTTAAATACTTTCTCTTATTGTGAGACATGTTCTTTAGAATTTTTAGATACAAAATCTTTAGTTTAATAGTCTTCTGATTACCAAATGGAATATATGATATTAAAATTATAAGTGCAAAATTATATCAAGAATAATACCTAATTAGACATAGCTAAAGTACCATTTAATTAATTTGTAATTTAGTTAATTAAAATTGGTCTATTATTAATTACAAATATTAAATTAACTATAAAAATTTATTAATCATAAAAGAATCATAATAACTACCCTGTTGGCATTTGTACGTTTTTTTAACGTTTATATACATCAAAAAACGTTCTCAAGACGTTCAAATGCTTACAGGGTATTATTTCAATTAGTCTAAATTGTTTTTTCTTACTATTCTTGACGTTCCTCATTCTTTTGATGATATTTTTATATTACTTTTCATATTCCGGAATATTTACGGGATGAAATCGACATTTGTAAAAAGCTTATTACTGATAACATGTAATGTTATTTATCATATTTTCTTTTCAATTTAATCCGGGGGAATTTGATTTTTAATAAATAAATAAAAAATGATTTATCTTCATGAAATCATGAGAAATATATAATAGAATTGATACAAATAAAAGTATCGTTGGAATACTTATTCGTTACGATAAGAAATTTTCAACAGGTTCATCATAGAAGTGTAAGGAATGTTTAAAAAGATGAAATGAAATAATTACACAAATGGTATGATTCTCATTTACACTTGTGCAATTGGCTTACCTTGATCATAGAAAGTGACATTTGCAGTTTTAGCTATTACTGTTAGCTATCACAATTTCCTCCGAATTTGCGTTTTTGCATCTCATCGTTTTAGAGCTTTCGATATCATGCCATTCATATTATTTTAATGAATCATGGTCTTTTCCTCACCCTATATAAAATTTTGGAAAATTAACAGTAAAACGGTCATTTCCTCACCCACTTTTTTCATAATGGACTTTTTCTCACTCACTTATGCATTATGGACTTTTCCTCACCCAATTGTCTATTAAATCGACTTTTCTTCACTTAATTGTCTATTGAACGTAAATTTCCTCATGTTCTATTTGTCTTTTAAATTCCTTAATCTTAATTAAAATATCTTAAGATTATTATAATTGTTACGAATATATTTGGGCGTGTGTAGCGCAGTGGTCTATGCACATTCCCAACGTCACAATGAGACAATCTTACGAAAGGTAGCGATCTCCTATCACTGACCGTAAGGAGGAAGATCACTCAAAGAATATTAGGGAGTTGAGTTAGACACTGCTTTTAAAACGATGTAGAAAGCGATGATTGAATGGTGGAAGAGACTGAAATAGATGGTAAAGTTATTAGTGGATTGAACATTGGATGAGTATAATGTGGGAACGACGAAATTGAATCTTCGAAAATTTTTGTGAAATCCATGATGCGAATTTTAGATTTTGTAATAATGCGTAAATAATTTCATATTTTTATTATCTTCATTATTTTTAGTCTCAAATAATTTATCTTATGTTAGTGAATAATTTATAGGCTTTTACCACAATATCTGGTTTTTGTTGTATTATTTTTAATTTAAAACCCTCTTCGGGATAGGAAAGGCATTAAAAGATAATGTTTTAATTCAAAACTTACAAAACAAGAACACAAAATTAAATTTTAAGTATTGAAACTTTCAAAATAAAAAACCGCATAATTGGTGAAAAAATTCCGTTTAGTTGATCATAGGGTGAGGAAAAGTCCACTCAGTAGACAATTGGGTGAGGAAATGACCGTTTTACTGCCAATTTTGGAAAATTTTATATAAGGTGAAGAAAAAACCGGCTACCGTTTTAATATACTGAAAAGTACTTTCAGAGTAATTGAAAAGGAAGTACTTGTTCATGTGTACATTATTACTGACAGAGGTTATGGTTATACTGACATTCATTATTCTTGTGAGAATTTGTAAGCATTTTTGTGTTGAATTTGACTGCGCATAGTGATGGTGAAATTATTATATAATATTATTATAAATAATTATTTTTGATTAATACACTCTTTTCTCATTTATTTTTATTTACGGAAAGTGGTTTTTTACAAATAATGTTACACTTAAGTGTTTTTCTCACTAACAAGTTTTTCCCAGTAAGACGTTAGTTATTAATAGTGGCAATGTTTATTATTTGAAATTGAATAAATATTTTATTGGGGAGGAGACTGTAAATATTTTTATTAAAAAATAGCTACTTGTCAAATTGTTAATAATTTTTTTAAGAAAAAGAAAGTAGTTAATTATTAAATTGAATTTATTAATTCAAAAGAGGATTTGGTTATAAAATAAATCAAATCGTAAAAATCTGAGACGTTCGTATATCATTGTGTTGATAGCAGATAAGGTTATATCAAAAATGCTCTTCTCTCATAGGTGATTGTTTGATAAAAGTCATTTATGATTTTTATATTTTATTAAAATTAGATTTAAATCTTCATTCATATGAATAGCATCTGAAAAGAAATAAATTTGCTTAATCCTCAAGAAATTGCAGTAAGGAAAGAAATTCCATTTGAGACAATATACTTAGGACTTCCAGAAATTTAGGATAAGATATTAATGGAGCATTTTAATATATCTTACCTGATAAGTTACTTTTCATAATAGTTGCACCAAAAATTAATTTGAATCGACAGACATTCTTCCAAAGTAGGAAAGTGTATAATAGGAATAAAGAGACGTTTTATATGAAATTTATTTTCTTTTCAGTTAACAGGTGTGAAAACGGAAGAAGAGTAGTGATCGATAAAATGCGATTACAATTTGGAAGAGTTATTATACAATTTTTGTTGAGTGTGTGTGTGTGTGTGTGTGAGTGTGCCCGATTTAATGTGTACATAGAAATTATAGAATAGTAGCAATAAAAAATTGGAGATTGAAAATCATACAGTTTGCCAGAGAAAATTTTAAATAATCTGATTTAGATTACGATACATATCTATGATATACATGTATCTAAATCAATAAAGTTGTCAAGGTGAAAACAAGAAATTATTTGTCGTATTCATTTGATTATTTGACTATATTTGATTCTCGTATTATTTTGAAAAAAATACCTACACAACAATTTTTGTTTAGCATGAAACAATTTGGAAAAATACATTAATATTGGTAAATATCTATTCCTGACATTCCGCATTAAGTGACGTGAAAGTGTTTCACTTCCACTACTACATTCTTTGTATTCTACTTTAGGGAAATTATGGGATTTATTTTATTTTTATTTTTTTTTCCTTTAACACATTCTCACAATTTCACAATGTTAGTGCGCTACCAGAAAATTTTAGGGAGATCATCAACATTCCATCCAACGTAATCATTTATTATGTACTATATTGGTATTTTTTAAATTTTTTTAAAATTGATACAATCAAATCGTCTCGGGGTAAATTAAAAAGATAATAAGATAACCGGCTGTAAAGATTATTTTTAATAAGTTCCTTTCCAACATCGATTTCATTTCATATTTTAAGTGGATATTAAAAGTTTTGAGCAGAAGAAGAACAAAATAAATTCTAATATTACTAAAAAAATAATATCGAGAAATGAGAAGAAAAATGACAGAATCATATTTTGAATCGATAAATGGAATTTCCTTATCCTAAAATTTCCATGTCAAATGACAAAATAATGAGCTGATTCGGAAGTTGATAATTCTACAAATATTTTCATAGAATAACATTTTAGTTGACATAAACAACATTGCATGTTAAAACGACAAAGAAGAAAAGAATTGGAAATTTTACAACCAAAATGAATGTCCGTCTGGGTCGATTTCTAGTACGACGAGTGATACTGATATTGTTCGTTATCATTATATTGAACTTCTTCCGGAATAGGTTTTTCCCAATGACCGTTATTGTGACTGAAAGAAAAGTTAGCGGATTAATATCAGAGCAGTATCAGAAAACGAAACAGATAGCTCTTATGAATAAGAGACTTCCTTTAACTTGCCAGTATCCGGTGACCGAGATTTTTGGAGATTATTATAAGAAGTTCTGGATTTTCAATGAACGAAAAAAAATTTCATTGAAATGTGATGGAAATATCTGGGGTAAATTCAATCAACGTGCCATCATCAAAGGAATGAAAAGTGAGATGTTTTATGTGAAAGATGAAATGATTCATGTGAATGAAGAAATGCGAGAGATTTTCAAGACGAAATATAAGGGAACAGTAACATGTCAAATCGATGAGATTAAAAGAACGAATGATTTTAATGTTTTTTATAAGCAAATTAAAAAATTCGAATTAAATTCAGCAACATCAATTCAAATTAATGAAACTTATATTAATATAAAATGTGGAGATCCAATGCAAATATATGAGCAATCTCTTACCGTATTCCACCGGAAGATCAGGAAAGATCTCTCCCAAACCAAATCGATCAATATCGCTATAATCGCATGTGACTCATTATCTAATCTTCAGTTTAACCGACATGGAATTAAATCGAGAGAGATACTCGAGAATAAATTCAACACAATTCAGTTCAATGGAATTAATGTGGTTGGCGATGGAACTCCATCGTATTTAATACCTGCATTCACTGGTTCTATCTTTTCTTATTTTGAAATAAATTCTTACTTTTGACAGGTGTGTGGGAAACAACGAATGATGGTTATGCCATAAATCAATTAATTCGAACAAAAACGAAAAAGTTTGTTGATGAATTATTGCCAACATTCGTTTTTCGAAATTTTACTCAATCCAATTATGTTACTCGATGGCGAGAAGAAAGTTTCGAAATAGGATGTTTCACTTATCGTATGAACGGTTTCCAAACGCCATTAACTGATTATTTCGATCAACCTTATGTAATTCATAAGGAGAAAATGGCGAAAGAAAGCAACTGTTATCAAAAGCAGAGTCTTTTGGAGAATTTCTTTGGCACAACTCTTCAATTCCACAAAACTTTCAATAAGAACGAATTGGCTCCAGTATTGTCATTTCAAATGACGAAAATCATTCATGGTGTTTCGAATTTACCTAGTTTAACTCGCTGGTACGACGAAGAACTGTCAAAATTCTTAGTTAAATTCCACGAAAATTCATTGCATGAAAACACAAGTTATTTATTATTCACTTATTATTTTTTGTAATTTAATTTAATTTTAAGTTTTAATTCTCGTCGGAGATCATGGCAATCGGTTGAGTTCTATGCGGAAAACTCAGGAAGGCAAACAAGAAGAAAGAAATCCTTATTTTCTCATACATCTACCCGTATCATTTGAAAAGAAATATAAAACGATAATGAAGACATTACGAGAGAATAGTGAGAAATTAGTGACGGCGTTTGATGTGTATGCAACGTTACATCATCTTCTGCAGATACATAATAATGCAGAAAAAAATGACACTAATTTATTGACAACGTGGAAACAAGTCCATGAAAAATTATCGAAAAAATTTAAAAATAGTGAACGATTCAATTCGATTTTTATACCAATTCCAAATAATCGAACTTGTACCGATAGTTGTATTGAACCGGAATGGTGTAACTGTTTACATTGGGAAGACGTTACACATTCAAGTAAGAAGATAGTACAATTCGGTTTGCAGTTTATTAACAGTTTACTCGACAAACATTTATGTGCTACTTATACGTTAAAACATGTAATGTCGGTAAAGAAATATTCACCATCGGATACTTTATTACGACACGTAGGAATAAACGAGAAAGGGAAAGTTGATACAAAAATTAAAATTCCAACTGTCTACTATCAAGTCACTTTCATTCTTCTACCAAACGATGCAGCATTTGAAGTGACAATGAAAGAAATTAATCAGAAACTCTCATCTACAATCTCATCAGTGACGCGAGTCTCATTATATGGGAAATCATCTGATTGCATGCTTGGTAAGCAAGTTGAATTACTTCCAATTTGTACATGTAAAAATTTTTTGTTATAAACTAAAATAGTTTTACATTTATTATCGATGTACTTATTCGCATTGTGTTATCTATTTTACCTTTTTTCTTTATCTTACTCCGTCCAACTAAAATATTAATAACCATCTCACAATATATTTCAACATGATTATAAGAATTATTTTCCGTTAAAAACATTTAATCTCTTTTAATTTAAATCAATAAATATTTTATTCTAATTCCAAGTAGCGTGACAGTAAAAACTTACACTATTAATATATTATTAATGTTAGTTTATATATATGTTTATGTGGTTTGTGGCAGTGGTTTATGCACGAAAGGTGATAATATTAATTTAATATATAATTAATTAAATTACTATGTTGGGATGTCAGATTAGCATAAGTTTTCTAACATTTCCGTCATAACAATTAAAATAGAAAATGAATTTAAATTTGAAAAAAATAAAAAGTAAGCGTGATAATGATCTTCACATGTTCATGAATTTATAAGTTAAATGGCAAGGAATGAGTACTTGTGTTGGGAGGATTATTTTATGAGCGTGGCTTTATTGTCATCGAAGCGGAGTAAGGATCCCAATACACAAGTAGGTGCATGTATCGTGAATCATTTGAATAGAATTGTGGGTGTGGGATATAATGGAATGCCATTTAATTGTTCGGACGATGAATTTCCATGGTTGAAAGATAAAGATAGTGATCCATATGATACAAAATATTTGTATGTTTGTCATGCGGAAATGAATGCTATTTGTAATAGTAATCAACTGAATATGGAAGATTGTCGAATATATGTAACGTTATTCCCGTGTAATGAATGTGCGAAATTGATTATCCAGAAACAATTGAAGGAGATCATTTATTTGAATGACAAATCGAATGGAACATCAGCTAATCGTGCCGCTAAGAGAATGTTCGATAGCAATTCCATCAAACATCGTTTGTTTGAACCATCAGAAAATGAGATAAATTTAACATTCAGAAAATAATTTAAATATTTCTCTTATTTCATTTAAATTCCGTTTTATATTTAATTTCAAATCCATTCATTTTTTATTCATTCTTTTCATATGTAAATAGAAAATATTTTAAAGATGACAAATAATTCATTCATCACTCAAGTATTCACAAATGTCCGTTCTCTCTTGGAGAAGGGACGAGAAGATGAGAAGAAAAAACAATTATTCGATGAAAATGAAATGACAATTCAAATGCAAATATGTATGAAATTAATTCCAAATGTATCGATTTATGATTATCGTATAATTGAAATTCCATTTCCAATCCGTCAATCATATGATTCTATTTGTCTCATTGTACGTGATGTGGAGAAGAGAAGTCGAGATTATAATGAATGTATCGAATTTTATCGAAATTCTATGAAAGAGAACGGTTATGAAGGTATCGATGATCTCACCATAATTCCATTAACCCAATTAATAAATGAATTCGGCGATTTTGATAGAAAGAGAGAATTGGCAAATGCTTACACATTATTTCTCGTTGATTATCGTATTATGTCGGGTATAGGAACATTTATTGGTGGGAGAGCTTATAAGAAAAAGAGAATTCCAATTTCTGTAAATTTAAATGGAAATGAACAAAATGTATTTCATTTCAATAAAATTCTGAAAAATACTGGAACATTTATTAGTGACAAAGGTCTCCAAATCTCCTTTCCCATTGGTACGAGTGAAATGGCAATTGAGAAAATTGAAGGAAATATCAAATCCGTTTTAATGGTATTGGATGGATTGGTACCAGGAGATTGGCCCAATATTAATCAGATTCATTTAAAATATCAAAATTTATCAATTCCAATTTATCTGAATAAGAATTTGACGAAATCAAATATCGACGTTCCAACAGAAGAGAAAGTTTTGAAGAAAATTGAAAATAGAAAAAAAACGATATCTGGAGATTTGACTACTATCCATGAAAATAAAATGGTTTTAGTCAAACATTCAGGAAATGTTAAAGTGAAAAGAACAAAGATGAATGAGAAGAAGAAACATGTTGATAATCGATATTTGAAATTACCATCATATATGAAGAAAAATGCTGGTAAAGTAGTGAAAGCGCATCGAAATCGATATAGAAATTGTAAAGAATAACATTTATTTCCATTAATCATTTAATTTCCTTTCATTTTTCTTTTCATTAGATATATATTTCTAATAATTTTCAAAAGTTTGATAATTCGTTTTATTGATGGGATTTGTACAGCGTGGTGGCGGTGGCGGCGGTAGAGGAGGTAGTCGTGGTGGTCGTGGTGGTGGTGGTGGTCGAGGTGGATCTTTCGATAAAAGTCGACCATCATTCAATCGAGATGGACGAGGTCGTGGTAGAGGAGACGGTGGACGAGGACGAGGTGGTAGAGGAGATAGAGGTGGTGGTCGTGGTGGTAGTTTTCGTGGAAATAGTCGAGGACGAGGAGGAGATCGAGGTGGTGGTCGAGGAGGTCGAGGGGGTAGAGGAGGACGAGGTGGTGGTCGTGGTGGAGGTGGAATGAGAGGTGGATCGAAAGTGATGGTTGAAGGACATCGACATGACGGTGTATTCATTTGTCGTGGAAAGGAAGATGCATTAGTAACGAAGAATATGGTAATTGGAGAATCGGTTTATGGAGAAAAAAGAATTTCCATCGATTCAACAAGTTAATTTCTTATAAATTATTCTTTTATAATATTATTTATCAGCTGATAATGATGAAAATGGAAATCCAAAAAAGATCGAATATCGAGTATGGAATCCTTTCCGTTCAAAGTTAGCAGCAGCTATTATGGGTGGAGTGGAAGATATCCATATCGCTCCTGGAACAAAAGTTCTTTATTTAGGAGCTGCCAGTGGTACCACAGTTTCTCATGTATCCGATATCGTCGGACCAGAAGGTTTAGTATATGCCGTCGAATTCTCACATCGAAGTGGTCGCGATCTTTTGAATGTGGCACAAAAGAGAACAAATGTCATTCCCATCATTGAAGATGCGAGACATCCACATAAATATCGAATGTTGGTCGGAATGGTCGACACAATATTTGCTGACGTAGCACAACCTGATCAAAGTCGAATCGTGGCGATAAATGCTCACAACTTTTTGAAGAGTAAAGGAAATTTTATTATTTCGATAAAAGTTCCAACTTTCAATTTTTTTTTAATTCAAATTATTCCTCATTTTTTTTAGGCTAGTTGTATTGATAGTACGGCAACTCCGGAAGCGGTATTCGCTCAGGAAGTCAATAAATTGAAAGAAGAAAAATTGAAACCGAAAGAACAGATATCGTTGGAACCGTTTGAAAGAGATCATGCTGTTGTTGTTGGAATATATAGAAAATAATCAATTGGAATTTACTTTCTTTAATTTTTATTTACAGATAATCTTGTAATTTATATATTTTCTCCATTGTTATTTTCAAATTTTTTTGTTTATAAAATTCCAAAAAGTTCTTTCATTTAAACAACTTTTATTATTATTCCAATATTCATTCAAAAATAGGAATAAATCTTATTAATAATTCCTCTTAAAATTTTAGAGAATTATTTTCATTTTTCATGGAAATTATAATTCGTTGAGAAATGATGAGAGATTAGTCGTGTATGTGTGAAGGTAAAAAACGTTTATTTAAATAACAAAATATGGAAAATGTTGAGGTGGCGTTTGGTGAGGTAGTAGTGAAAATAGAAGAATGGAAGGAAGAAGAATGAGCAAAAAAAGAAATAAATTGTACAAAATGAATCAATTTTTGAGAGAGATGATGGAATGAAATTATTCGAAATAATATGTACAGAAAGATGAAAAGAATTGATGAAAAAGAGAATACTGAAATTGAAATATTTAGAGCATGATTGCCGAATCGGTGTTCGATTCAGTTTGTAATGGATAATGTTGTTGATATCTTGAATACAAATAATCTTTTGTATTACTCGAACTAATCGGCGATGGATCGATAGTTGAACTATATGGAGGTGGTGGTGTCGATGGTGTATCGTTCGATTTGAGATTAGGAAGGAAACTTTTATTCTTCTTATCCATCATACCATCAATTTGATTCTTATCGTTAATTTGATTTTTCTCATTAATTTTATTTGGTTGTAGACTAATATGAGGTGGAGGTAAAGTTCCTATACTTTTATTCTTATTCGTTTTCTTATTATTAACAAACTTCCATGAATCATTCGAAGAGAAGACCGGTTGCATTTGATGATTTGACATAAGTGGTGGCGGTGCATATGCCTTCTCATTATTACATGTGCCAGTTGTCGAATATTGTAAATGATCAGTCTTTCTGATACTCGACGACGCTTTATAAACCGAACTATTTCCTGCATCAGAATAACCACTGAATCCAGTATGTATTGTACTCGTCTCTTCATCATCATGAACGAAATCTCTTAAGAGATTGTTTGATGGAAGATTGTGTTTTTTGGAACCATTAAGAAATTCAGTTTTGTTGAAATCATCTAAAATTCGAGAATTGATGGTCAGATAAGCATTTTGAGATTTCTGAGATTGGGGAGTAGTGGGCATCGTCGGTTTCATAGTCTGATGATTTGGCCGATGGGAATTTTGCATCGTTTTCCTTAAGGGCGTATTGGAGAAGGAGAGCATTCCATCATAAATGGTATTTGAAGTTTGTTTAGCGAATTGATTTGATGGATTATTAGTGATGAATGCGGGAACTGTATCATTCATTTGTCTCCCAAATGTATTATGTGTTTCCGATGTTGAATTATTCATCTGCTTCTTATCATTCATGGATGATAAACCATTATCGAATGATTTCCTCATCATTCCATTTCGATTGATCAGAAGTAAAGTATTCTGATTCGGATTAGATTGTTGTTGATTTGATGAAATAAAATTATTCGATTGAAACTGATTGTTATTATTTTTCTTCTGTTGTTGTTGTTGTTGTTGTTGTAATGTATTCATGTTAATAGCATAAAAATTGTCGCGTTGATTAGATGCAGGATTTTGAACCATCGTTTGTAAATATTGAAAATATTTACAATTATCATTATTCATTCCATTCGTATTAACAACAATTGATTGATTATTATTTTTCTGATTATTATTCTTCATCAACATTTGAGAATTATTAATTGAAGTAGAAATCAATTGAGTTGTCGGTTCTTTCGTATTCAAAATCAATAATTGATTTTGTGGCATTACATGACAATTCTTCTCATTCAAATTATTCATTTGACATTGCAACTGTTGTTGTTGTTGTTGTTGTTGACGATGAAGAGATGAAGTTCGTTTAGAATAATCATTATTTATTGATGAATTCATTTGACATTCATCCACCAAATCCTTCTTCGATTCACAAAAAGTGGATTGGGAATGACTTTGAAGATTATTCGAATCTTTCTTTTTTTCTTTCTTCCTTTTACTACGACGACTAAATCGATGAAAAAATGATAATTTTTCTTTATTCTCACCATCTTCTTCACCACCCTCATCATTATCAATTTGAATTTGATTCATTTGTTTATTATTATTACCCATCGTATTGGATTGTGGTCTCGTCAACATTTTCATTCTTGATCTTTGCATTGTCGTATAATTCTTCGCATTCAATCGATTCAATGTATGTTGTAATCGATTATCTCCGTCATCTGTCTCATCCGAACTGCTCATACCTCCATTTCTCTCTAACGTTCTTGTTGTTTGATAAAGTGAACTTGCACCTTGTCCATAATCATTAATCAATTCTAATTTCCTTCCATAAACTCCATTTTCATGTTCATTCTTATTCATCGTTCGATAACCATTATTATGACCATTCGTCAATTGACTACTATTTGGGAGAGGTAAAAATGATAAACCAGTTCCATTTGATGACGGATTATTCTCATTAGAATTCGTCGAAGAATTTGTCGATTTCGTCGTATGTAACGTGAGAATATTAGCAGGATTATTTGATGGAACATTAAAAACATAAGCGATGGCATCATTCTCTTCTTCAGTCGTATATAATTTTCCATCAATCGATCTCGTAGTTCCGATATGAGAATAAGCATTACTCTTATCTAACGTCGAAATATGTTTGCGATGTAACACTTCAATATCATCATCTACCGATTCACAATCTCCAATATAATTCGATGTTTTAATATCATTAAAATTATTGTTATTGTTGTTGTTTTTGTTCATTAATAAAGTATTTCTATATTGTCGATTACTCATATTATTTGTTGTATTCATGGTAATTGTAGTGGAACCGGAATTCAATGATGATTCTTTCGAATTGATTCGTTTCGATCTCTGATTTCGAGCTCGTTTCGATTTCCTCTGTTTCTTACTACAAGAAAACGTGAGAATTGTCAATATGAAGATTAAGGCAATTGCAGCAATCATATAAATATACCATTGTTGATAAATGGTCTGTTCGATACGTTGACTCAATGTCAATCGATGTAATCGTCTTTGTTGATTATATAAATTTAAACGTCTCGAATCCAATTTCCTCATCCATTCATTAAGATAAATCGAAAATTTCGTATTATTATTCGAACTTCCATTAATATGGATAGAAGGCGAATGATTATCGGATGAGAAAATTGTTCCACTTCCATTTACCAATATCATACGAGCATCATAAAAAGTAGAAATGGAATTGATTGGTAGAATCACACATGATTTATCCGATAAACTAATCGTTTTCCATTCAAATGAGAACGATGAAATTTTATGAAGAAGTTGAAGAATGAAATATTTCTTCCGATTATAAATTTTTTGTGCGGTGAGAGAAATGTCTAAAGAATTTCCATCTTTATTCATTTCAATCAATTCACAATCATCATATTTCTCTATTGATCGTTTCCTTTTCATCGAATTCTCCTTCATATCGAACATCACATAACCATTGATGATTTCATTAACTGATCGATCGCTCAGATTGAGGAAATCTTCCACACTTCGATTCATATATCTCATGAGATCGGAGAATTCTTCATATTTCTTCTCCGAAATTCTCGTTGTACTATTCAATTGATAATAAATGTCGAATTTGAACGATAAAGTTAAATGGGATCGAATTATCATATTTGATGGTTTCGTTTTGAAAGAAACGAAATTCGATTTACCAAACAGATTCGTTAATGAAATTGGAAAAATATTCACTTCGAATCTTTTCTCATTCGGTAAGGATGAAATAAAAACACTGAATTCTCTTTGATTTCTCTTCATTATCTTGTCTGGACAATTCGATGTGATTTTCTTTATATTTACTGGATATATCGATTTCTGTTCGATAATTGATTGATTATTAGAAATTAATCGATTAATAATTATTTGGAATGATTTGATAATTCCATTCGGTTCTGTTGGTAATTCCCATAATAGAAGTGCTGATCCATAAGAGACATATTTCGTTCTCAAATTAATCACTTCTGACGAATTCGTTTCGATTTGGCGAAAAGGAAAAAACGGAGAATTATTCACAATCAATTTCCCGTTTTTCTTCCGTTCAAATAAATCGATGGAAATCAAATAATTCTTATTTGGTTCAATATTTTCTTTCGAGAAGACTATTCGTCTCATTTGGTCCATATGGGGAAATTGGGAAAATGTTGAAAAAATTAGAGATTGACTTTTTTCCATAAAATTTCCATCAATATCTATCGATCGATTCGACGTACAAGATGAATCGACTTGTAAATAATTTAATTTGAAAAAAGAATATTCTTCAAAATTTAAACTATTCCAATTTAATTCCCAACCATAACCACGATTTGATTCATTCGTCAAATTTGATAGTTTGGGAAAATTTTTGAAATTTTCTGACAAATTTAATTCTTCTAATTTCAAATTAATTTCTTCCATTTCACATTCATTCCATCCATTTCCATTCTGTTCATTTTCATAACAGACATTTAATTGAATAAATTGAAAATCTTCCAAATTGTCAAAATGTTCCAAAGTGATATTGAATGAATTGGTGATGAGAAATATGGAATTCGTTTGGAGAATCTGATGGTTATTTGATGATTTTCCAATTACGATAATTGTCAATTTGGAATTACTTCTAATATCTTCATTTAATTTGATTTCTAATAAATTCTCAATTAAACGAATTGATCGAAGTTGAAGATGAATCAACTTCTCGTTAATCTCTAAATTTCCGTCATAAAAATATAATTGATTTTCATCAATTATATTTAATGTATCATCATTCAAATATTGATAATCATCTAATTGGTATGGTGGATGAATATCATTCTCATTCACTTGTCTCGTCAAAAGTGAATATCGGATAATCTGATTTTTCGATTGATTATCATTAAAAATGATTCTCAATTCGAAATCGATAAAAATTGTATCAGCAATTTCGTAGAATTGACAAATGATTGACGGATCGATTATCGATTGTTCTAACGGCCAACTGACATGTGAGATGAATATCCAATCACTTCTAATCTTCTTCAACAATGACGTTCCATCATTTCGTTGTTGTTTCGTATAGAAAATCATAAAAATATCGACACCTCTTGGAATGTTATCGAGGAAATGATTTCTAAATGATTTGGATGATGTCCATGTCCACTTAATGGTAATTGGTCGACATTTATATTCATTCGTCTCTTCCATCTCATTATGATGATGATGAGATAATGATTCAATTTGAACAGAACCATATTCGATCCAACCGATAAATTTATTTGAATTTTTCATATTCTCTTCAAAATGAATCACTTCATTTCTCATCAATAAAATATTTTGATAAGCGAATCGGAGGAATTTCGTCAAATTGAAACTATGGGAATCAGAAACGAATTCGATCTCTTTCAACAATTCGACGATAAATGTTAAACGGATCTGTTTGCGGATACTCGTCAAATGGAAAGAAGATTCATTGAAATAAATTGGAATTTCATAGAATAATTTCTCTGAATCATTTTTCAATTCATTTCCCATTAAATTGAATTTCATCGTTTTCAATTGTTCGTAGTTGATATGTCCGTTGGAATTTTGGTGATATCTCAACATCTTCACCAAAACCAGATATGATGATCGTTCCAACAATTCTCCCGTCACATAAATCCGAATTAATAAATGATCATTCAAATAACTTTTCGAGGAGAATTTATTCATCTCATCTTTCTCAGTGATTAAGGAGAGATGACGAATTTCATCATTCTCTTCGATTAATTCGAGAAAATTAAATTTATTTTTATTATCATCAAATATGGAAATATCGTTGAGAATTCTTCCCAAATGAAAACTTTTTCTTTTGTAATCCATTTCATTCTCATTCAAATAATTTCCATCAATTTCTTTTCTTTTATCAAACATTCTCAATTGTTTCCATTCACTTGTCACATTCCATTCATTCACCATTGAATAAAATATTCGAAATTTCTTCATTTGTCGAAATGTCAAGAAGAAATCAGAGAATAATTTCGATAATAAATCATGTAAAGGTATTCGATAAATCGAATATTCCACATCGTTTCCAATTAACAATTCTTTCATTTTCTCATCATCAATTTGATGGTAATCGATTATCGATTGATCATTTCGTATTATGATAAAAAGTAAATTAATCAATTTAAATTCTTTCAAATTCTCCAAATTAATTCGTTGAGAGAAAATTGTGGAATTGAATCGAATATCGAAATGATTATCGAGTTTTGACGATAAATGAAATCGATCATCATTCGTCATCAATTGAAATAGATCACTAAATATATTCATATTTCTCGGTAGTTCTAATTTACAATTTTTCAAATATTTCCCTTCATTCATTCGTTTCATTAAATCATCTTTCTTAATGTAATCGTTTGATGATAAATGAGATGGATCAGGATAGAAAGAATAATGAGAAATTGAATTGATATCTTGTTGGAACATTTTATAATAACATTTCAACATTCTTTCCATTTTTATTCGATTTAATAAATTAGTTGAATTTATTTCGAATTTCATCGAACTTTTTAAAATTTTTTCTAATTCTTCAAATTTGGATTGATCTAACGAAATTTTTCCGTCGACACCAACATCCGCTGATTGGATAAAGATTTTTATTGAGTTTGTCGATTTACCATTTTCATTCACTGAATTAATTTCAATGGAACAATCATTTCCAGTTGGTATTTGTTGTTTTAATACGAATCGATGAATAATTCCAGAGACGTTGGGAGATCGATAATTCATATTGATCAATTTTCCACATTTTAAATGAAAATTATAAAACCGTTTGAATTTCATTCGATTATTCCATTCGTCTTCAGTTAAGGGATTTATATGGATTTGAAATGAGTGAGAGGAAGTCCATCGGAATTGATGGAAAATCATTCCAGGAGGAATTTTGGGAAAAGAAGTTTTTGTTGTAATTCTCAATTTGGATTTACTATCAAAAGTTTGTTGGAAGATTTGATTGAAACTAAATGAGGAATAATTGAAGGAAGAAGGAAAAGTGAAATCTTTCCGATTATTTGTAGGATGCATCAGACATTTCGTATCATCACAAAAAGCGATAATGATATCAGAGAAATTGGAAGCGAATAATAAATTAATTAATTGAATTTTAATTAATAAGAAATTATTTTCTTCAAAAACTTCTAAATTATCGTCGAACTTTTTTGTTGATTTCCTTCGCAACATATTTCCATTTTTGCTTTCTCGAAAGAAATATAATTCGATGGGTTTCCTGATTCTAATATATTCACTCACCGTCCATTCCACATCATAATTGTGACGAGAATATAATCGAATGGATTTGATTAAACGATAAAATTCGTTTGTATTCTTCCCATTCTCCAACGAGATAGTAAGATGAAGTTGGAATTTTTTATCTTTCTCCAAAAATTCAAATTTACCAATCAATTGATTTTCATAATCGATTATCGATGAATTGTCTCTTGTGGGCAGATGGACGACAGTATCAATTGTGGAAATGAGAAGTTTCTGTTCCAAATCAAAGTCGTTATAATTGGGAAGAATTTGTAAATAATAATTTGATGTTCGTAGATGATGGAAGGAATAAAGATGGAAACAAGACCGTTTTCTTGAACAGTGAAATGTCTTCTCAATCGGAACGATAATTCGTTTAACCGATTGATTGTTATGTTTCGATTGTTTGAGAATGAAAGTGAATGAATCGATATTGAAGAATAATTGTTTAGGAGAATACCATAAAACGGTAAAAGAGTTATAAGTTCGATTATTGAGAATATAAATGTTGTTGATTGTCCACCGGTCTAACAACGGTGCATCGATACGAGAATATTGAATAAATTTCGAAAAATTCACCACATCCATTTCATTGCATGATAATAATGGAAATCGATTATTGATCGATTTCATCAATTCCATTTGTGTTCCATCTCCCAAATCTGATAATTGATCAATTAGACAAGAAGATAAAATATTATCATTCTCATTCTCATTTATCTTCATATTCGTCATCATTCGATAAGTACTACTACTAATGAGTTGATTAGTGGATGATGATGGAATAAGATCGATTGTTTCATTCTCATCAAACCATTGATTCACTTTACAATAATCAAATGTATAATATAAATTATTGGTACATGATAATAATAATTGGAAATTATTAATTGCGAATATCTCTTTCCAATTCCATCTTCCTCTTTCATTCCCAGATGAACAATCATCTTTCATTTGATACACACCTTTCTCCGGATAACTGTGACCACCGGCCGTGTAACAAGTCACAAATATTTGATAATTAGTGAAAATATCGAAATTCATTTGATGGAAATTGTTTCGGAAAGAATTCTCTTGTAGAAATGTGTCATTCATAAAACTTTTTTTATTTTTTTCAAAAAATTCTCCTTTCTCCATTTCCTTCAACATCACACTATAAGTGGCTGGTGTTGTCGAACAGATGGTATGAAAGAGATTCTGTCGTAGATTATGACCAATGGCAATATCATAAATGAGAGTCGGTTGAAATAATTTTCTGATATGTTTAATATTTTTCAAATTCATTTTCTCCGTTTCATTCATCAATTGAAATAAATGGAAATTTCTTTTCACAAATTTATCCAACAAATATTCTGCCCATTCACCAAACGGTTTCAAGATGATTCGATGACCTTTCAATTTACCGTTCAATACCGAATATGAAACTCTCCTCCATGAAATGTTGAGACAATATTCATTCAATTCATCATTATCAATAGAACGACGTTGAACATAATCGAATTTCACATTACTAACTGGTCGATCTGGTGCTCCTTCTTTCGTTCGAGACATTTGTGGAGGATAAGAAAATATTCCAATTCCCAAATCATTGACAGCTGCTATTCTCACCATATATTGAGACCATTTCATTAAATATTGAATTTGAAATGAATTTTTCCCTTTTCCATTAATTGGAACGTCAATGGATGACCATGCACCAGTTGTACATTCAATCTCATTCATTGTCATACAATAATCGATTTGATACAATTTTAACGAATTCGAATTCCATCCAGATTGTTTTGGTTCATTCCATTGAACTTCGATGATCGTATCAGAAATCGGAATTAATTCGATATTTCTCGGTGGTTCATTTGGCGGTTCTCGTGGTAATGTTACATTATTACTCCAACCTGAATCAACACTCTTACCAATTCGATTAACTAGAATTATATTGAATTGATTCTCTGTGGTTGGTAATAAATGTTCGCCCATCAATAATAAACCGCCTGATGGAAATTTGATGGTTCGATCATTCTCATTATTTGAGGTGATTTCTTTCATTTTCTTCTCATTTGTCAATTCGTTATGGAGTAATTGTCTCGAATTAGATTGATAAAATTTCAATCGATTCGAATCGACAATTCCTGAAGAAGAAACATTAATTTGAATAATATCGTTTGATGGAATCCATTTATCTCTCTCATAATAGAGAGGAGCATAACGATGTTTAATTTTGAATTGTGTCAATCCTTCACCTCCATCTGCCCAAATATTAAATTTTAAAATTACTTTCCGATGTTTTAATTTTTCCATACGACGACGATAATTCTCTACATATTTTCCATCATACGACAAAATTGAAATTTTCGATTCTTCTTCATCTCGAAGAATTCCATCGATAAATTTACTTTGTAAATGATCCGACGTTTTCCAATTGATCCATAAATGAGCAGAAACACCATCAGCTGGTGATGGAACTCCAATGACTTTCAATTGAATATCATCAACGATCGATCGATTGGAGAATAATTGACATTTATAATTTCCTTCATCCGACGCAGTTAATCGTTCGATGATTAATTTCGATCTGATCTGATTTCCATTAATCACTTTCTCATCGATCAGATATCGATTTGATTCGTTACATAAACTTCGATTATCTGAATTAAATGTCCATATTAATTTCATCGATTTCCCATTACAATGATTGATGGGAAGATGTTCCTGATAATCATTCGTATCGATTATACAATCGATAATGAATCGTTTCGATTTGAGCACTTTGACAATTTTCGATTTTTTTTCTTTATGAAAAATTTCAATTTTTTCATTCTCCTCAACATCTCGTCGATTTCTTGAATGGATGGAATGATAAGAAGAATAACAAAAATAATATGGTGATTTCCATTTATTCAAATTATTCTTCTTTTTATTCACTTTCAACGAATAATTTGATCGATTATTGATGGAATTAAGAATGATTGATTTGAAATTGACTAATTGAAAATGTTCAGATGAAAAAATGGAGAGATTGTGAATTAATAATTCTTTTGATGATTCATTTCCATCAGAATGGAATTGAAAAAGAATTTTATTTTCTAATTCTTCATAATTAATATTTAATCGACACCTAATCCAACTGAGATAAAGAAGACAAATAATTAATTGTAATTTCATTATATAGAAATGTCATTAATTCGTTTCTTTTCAATTTGGCAATTTATTGAATCATTTTTTTCTTTCCTCATCCACATGAAAATAATAATCTAAAAATGAATCATCTGAGAAAAAAAGAAATGAAATAAAATAAAATAAAATTGTTCATGAAATGAGAATTGTCTAAAATAAAAATTCTAATTGAAATTCTATAAAATAAATAAAAATCATTCACTCAATTTCTATTTTTTACAAATAAAACTTATTTGTTTTCTTAATTTATTTCCTTCATCTCACAAGACGGAAACGATGGCTTTCATGAAATCAGATGTAGACGCATATCCTCCAATATCTCTCGTTCTCTTTTTTCGTTGTTTCAATACTTCCCGAACGGCGTTTTCGATTTTATTCGCATAAAAATCCAGATTGATATGTCGCAATAAATTAGCAGAGGTGAGTAACATTGCCGAAGGATTAGCTCGATCTTTACCAATTCCTTCTGAATAGATATGTCGAACACCAGCTTCAAATACGGCACAATCATATGAATACGATTCACCAGGTACCAGACCAGCTCCACCGACTAATCCAGCCGCCATATTTTGTACAATTCCACCATACAAATTAGGTAATACGAGAACATCGAATTGTTGTGGTTTCGATGCCAATTGCATGCAACAATTATCGACGATTAATGAATTAAATTCGATTTCAGGATAATATTTCGACATTTCACGACATGATCGAAGGAAAAGACCATCACCTAATTTCATAATATTCGCCTTATGAACAGCTGTCACTTTCTTCCGATTATGTCTCGTAGCATAATCGAAAGCGAATTTTGCGATTCTTAATGACGCTTCCTCAGTAATAATTTTCAATGATTCACCAATCCCTTCACAACTCTCGTGTTCTAATGCGGAATATTCTCCTTCTGTATTTTCTCGAATAACAATAAAATTAACATTCTTATGACGAGTAGCGACACCAGATAATGAACGTGCATGTAACACACTCGCAAATAAATTCAATTGACGACGAAATTTGAGATTGAGTGAGAGATTCTCTCCAATATTAGGCGGCGAAGCAATAATTCCTTTCAAAACAACACGATTCTTATGAACTGATGTCAATAATTGTTCAATTGTCGCTGAATTTGTTGGCATCAATTCCGATGCTGTCAACTCTTCAAATATGACTGGTACGCCAAGTCGCTTAAACATTTCTTTGACATAATTACAAAGTTCTGGATAGACACCGTCACCTGGTATTAACGTCACTGGAACGGTAACGGCTGTTGTGGCCGTCGTGATGGTTTTGGGTTGAGAGATTAACGGATATTCGAACGAATTATGTTTACTGAGTATATTGGACGAACTCGTATAAAGAGATCGAGAGAGCAAAGAAGATTTTTGGTTTAATGAAATTAATGATGCGAAGCTGCCTGATAAGAACTTGTGGACGTTCATAGTTATCAAATGATTTCTGGATCACTATAAACGTACAGGTAAAAGAAAATTTTATTGAGCCTTCAATTCGAGGGATAATTTCATTTGAAAGAATGAATTTGATGATTCTTTATTAATTTTTTTTCAATCCGTCAACTTCAGTTGAGCCGGAAAAGTCATGGAAACGGAATTAATAAAAATGAATGTGATTAATTAAAAACGGAATTCATGATGATATCGACAAATTTCATCCATTTTTTCCACCATCCATGCGGGTAGAGAGTCATTAAAAAGAGAAATAATTTTTATGGAGAAATTAACGATTTAAAGGATCAGACCGAGTAAATGATGATACATTAAGAGAATTTTTATTGACGAGATTGTTCGGTTAAATCATTGAAATGAGCTAGAGGATTAATGATTTTATTGCCTCCAGATACATAAATATTCGGAATGGAAAAGAAATGAAAGAAAATTCTTTTTTTCTGTTCGTTTCAAGAGAAACTCGAACACATTTAGTCTCATCAATGTAAAGTTGAGATACGTTCATTCAGTGGAGACTAGAGGAGGGGAGTATGTGCGAATTATAACAAATGAAGAGAAAGAACTATTTGGAATATAATCACCACTTGACTGGATGATTCTGTTGTAGTTTATTTGTTAGAGAGGAAAATATTTGTTTTCTTTCTAACCACGAAAAAAACAATTCGCACGACGACTGTTTCTATTCATTATCCGACATGCAACATTACCACAACTAATGTGCATACGTATATCATCATTGAGATTAAACAGAATTATTATCAATGAAACATTCATTCATCTTTCCCTTATCCTCACTCTTCTCTCCCAATCTCCACAAATCCATTTTGTATCATATGACGATGATTAATGGAATAATTCTTATGTATTCATGAAACTTTAAAAAAAAAGAAAAACAAATATATTGAATGGACGAACATAAACAAATTCCTATGGACAGGTAGTAAATTGTAGCATGCTACATTAACTTCCCCACATAACTCAACCATTAGAACGACTCAACAAATGTAATTGATTGAGTAAATAACGCCATAATTATCTATAACTGGTGAATGTTTCTCTCACTCTCATTTAATCATTTTGACCCAATTCTTCATAAATAATCAGAACTTTTATGAATCATCAAATGAACACATGTACTAAAGAGATTATTAGAATTGATTTCCAGTAATCTAAAAGGAAAATGACCATAAGACAAACGGGAAATGAGGAACAACAACATCGGATTTCCCCTCGTATATTCTGTTTATTCTCTTATTGTATAATCGACTTCTCATTTCCATCGTGAGAAATCGTTTCCTTATTCTTCATTGATAGATAATGATATCTTTTACATCTTCATCGCTTTCTCCCAAATTATCAGGTTATATGAAATCTCTCTGATTATGCCGTACAGATCATTCACTACTGAATATTTTTAAAGGATTGTCTCCCTTCGAATGGTACGTATATGAGAGATATGGTCATTATATTCCTTCTCTAACTTCCGTCTCAATTTTGTTTTTCTTTTAGATACATCACTAGAAATTGGTGTTGTATTTGGAGAGAATTGATATTGTAACAGATGATCTCTAATAACAAAATAATATTTGTGAGAACGATAAAATGATGTAATAAACGAAAAATAATTCCATTCATTTCTCCTCTTAATTGTTCATTGCACGATGTAACATAAATATATCATAATTCTTAGCTTGCTACTAAATATTCCACGAACTAAACTGGTTTCCATTCCTATTTATTCATTTCCCAACAATCTTCCTAAATATTATTTAAAATAATTGACGATCAGAGATCTGTTATTCAGATGAAGAATAATCGAACTGGAAGTGAAACTGAGAAATTTTACCATAAAATAATTGGAATCTGAAATTGTTGATTGAGAAGGAAAAGAATCGAAGTATATCTTTCTGTCTTTGTCCAGCTGTAAATTGTTAATCACATCCAACATGTCCGAGAGAACATACGAAAACGGAGACATGAGAGAACGAGAAAATAGTGAAAAGACATGTCTCCCACTCTCCTATTGTATGTTGTCGATATTTGAATTTCTAATTCGTCTAGTGATGATGAATCTTCCTTTATCTCGACGACGAACAATCGATGTTAAGATATATGTACTCGTACGTCCACTATTTATCGGTGTTGTTCATATATCTCATCAGACATATAGTCCGATAAATTTTTGTAGTTTATCGACTGCGATCGAATCGATGAGAGCGATCTGGTTAATTTAAAGGATTGAATAAATATGACGGATGAATGAAACGGAATGTGAATTGTTCCCAACTACGTATAAGTCAGTTGAGAACTATGTTTGATTTCGAAAATGGTTAATAAATCTTTCTGTTGTAATTCTTCTTTTACGTATCATCATTTCTACAAGAAATAGTTCTTTTTCTCAAATAAAGGTCTTCGCTATTATTTCCATCGTAATATTTTCCTTTGAAATTAGTGTCATGCTATTCCATAATTACATAATGAAATTTATTTAAATGAAATAATAATTTCCATTAACTTTTCAACATCCTATTTAATTGGTTACGCAATGTAATGTTAAATTTTTTCTGTGATGTTATCAACTAATTAATTTGAGAAAAGAAATTTTTACAAGAAATTTTTGTTCTTCACAATGTTCCTGGGCTCTTCTTTTTGGATATTGTATGAAATAACGATTTTATTTCCTTCCCACTCACCAATAAGACGTCGTATGAAATTCTTTATTAGATACAGTATGATGATTATTATTGGAATATCTAACAATTCATATCATATTTATTGGAAATTTGAATTGACAAAATATACTATAGGTATATATTATAAGGAATACAGTTGTATAACAGTTTATGAATATTTGTTAGGAATGAAATTAAATAAAAGACGGAAACAATATCTACTTCAACACCAATGTTCGTCATCGAACACTAGTATTCTGTGAAGTAGATGTGGAAGAAAGGAGGAAAATTGGAATATTTTCACAGCGGCAACCGTCCACCAACTAACTACATTAATGATTGCGAGAATAAATTAATAGACGACTTCATTTAGAATTCTCGCTACATGCTTCATGAACTACGGGAGCTTTTCTTTTTGTCTTCCTAAATGGAAATTCTCTAATCGTAAAAATAATGCTAAGAGGTGAAAACGAAAGGAAGTTATTTCGGAAAGAAATTCTCTCGAAAAAAATGGGTGAGAAAAGAATTGTCTGACAATTCATAGAACATTATCTTGACCACTGGTCAATCATTAGAACAGTCTCAAAACGGATAATGTGGAAATATCGCTACGGGTTTTTCGAGCTTAATAACAATTCCTTATCATTTTCCACATTTTATTGGTCTCATTTCAAATGAGTCATTTCCCATTTCTATAATGCTTCCATTTTAACGATTTTTGACGGAGTATTATAGATCTATGGTGGACAGAAATAGACAGAAATAATGGTAGAAATATCGCAAAATATGAAAAGGAAATTTGAAAGTTTCGTAGTAAATTTGTAAAATTGACAGTTAAAATTGTTCAATGTAGATGAACTTCGAGAATACTATTTTCAGAATGGTGGGTTGATTATCACAAAACTTTCACGCAATATAACATTGATTGTAGAATTACGAAAGGAAACCAACAATTCACCTGAATAATCGATTCAATCTTTTCTTATTTGTCTTCGAAGCAATAAAAAGGATGAAGAAGAAAACTGTAAAAAGGAACGAAGAATTTTCTTTCTAAACTTCCCAAATGACTTTCGCTGGTAATGTGTTTGAAGTTTATGTAATAATAATGATGGGAAGGCAACATCGATATAAGTGAGGAAAGGAAATTAAACCATCATGATTGAAAAAGAAAAATGATTTTATTTTATAGTTTATTGGTGTATTCAAACAGTTTTTTTTGACGTGAAAGAATTCTTGGAAAATTGATGAAAAATTAGAAAGCGAAAGTTACACCGATTATTAATTCCTGTCATATATTCATATTTTTCATTCGATTAAAAAGTAGAATTTCGTACGATATTATAGATGAGAATAAAGACGAATTGTAAAAAATCCATATTATTTTCTTTCCTTCTTAATCATTAAGTGTATTCATTCACAACTTTACCAATAATTATTTGCTAAACAACCACAACAACAACAACACGAGCTGTAATAATTTACAATTAATTCGTAAATCTTTGATGGGAAGGAAGCAGATACACACGTCATGAGAAAATATCACGTTGCGTTTGTTGGCAGTTCAAACGAATGAAATGTTATTTGTTCGATCATTCGATGAGGAAATGTGGGAGGAAGAAAGAAGCAAGTTTCCATCGATGGTACGAGTAATGAAGACGAAGACATGAAAGAATGGGATTGATAGATAAAACTGATTTTCTTCTTAAAATTTACCTTCATAATGAATTTACATAATGAATTTCTTTAGAAAAACAAGTAAATTTCCCATCTGCCTTAGAGAAAAGTGGAACAGGATGAAAAGATCCTTTCATCGATGGCTCGAGCCAAGGTAAACAAACTCCTATGAAATTGACACAATAGAAATTTATGTCAAAAAAAAATGACGATGAAACAAATTGGAGAAACATATAAAAATTTAATTATTCTTTCCAACACATTCCTCTTGTTCTTCTTCATTATTGTCATTACGAATAAATGATACATAATTGTCATGACGATGAGAGTATTTGTGATGAGGACTGTGATGTGATATAGAAGTTTGAAGTAAATGAGAATGATAATCAAATCAAAACTCCACTTGATACATTCTCTAACAGAAAAAAAACCGTTTTCCTTCAACTTAATTTCTTATCGGAAATTTCAGAAGTTCATTCTTCTAACAACACATTTGATATTATATGGAACATTTCTATAAATTATATTTGAAATTGTGACAAATATGATTCTTTATTTCCTGTTTGTCTTCATGGAGAATTATCTTCTAACAATAACAATCATTCAATTCCAATCATTTACGACAATTAATTTTATGACGATAGATTAGAAATTGACAAAAACATAATTTCGAATATTTATTCAACTGAAAGAAGAAGACGTTCCTGTCATATAGTTCAACTCGATATAACAAATTCAGGGAGTGTGTGTGTGTGTTTGGAAATAATCTTCATGTTCGATTATCCCTTGTCATACTTCTTCTCTTACTCAATCAATAGAAGATGATGTTGTGAATTGGTCGAAGATTATCCATCAATCTCTCTGAAGAAAAGTTTCGGGACTTCCGTCTTCACCGATCGTCGACATTTAGTTGTCTGATTAATGTCTTCTCTTAATTCCGATCTAACTAGATTATAGACTCGTCATCTCAAACAATTCGTTAAGTTTATAATTATTCGAAAAATATAAATATTCAACTTTTCTTCTTCGCGAACAATCAACGGAAATTATTGATGTCGACCTTTCATCATTCCGGATGAAAATATTCGTCTACCGACTCCTTTTTTTATAATTTGGAAATGTTAAAAAAAATCGACTCAGAACGAGAGTGATGATGATGGGAAATATATCAGACAATTTAACAAAAATATCAATATCGAAAAAAAACCGTAATTTAAGATTACATAACACCATTATAAGTGGAAATGGAGAATTGAAAATTTGTTTAGGAAAACAATAGTATCTTTATTGAAAGTATTTGAAGAATTGAAATCAATTGAATAATATCGATTTTGGAGAATATCGTATTATTCGCTTACCGAATATTCATCGATCTTATTCTACCAGTTCGCCTCTCTTATTTCACTCATACAATATTACTATAACCTCTTGTGAAATTTTATTTCTAATATTATTCCAATTATTCCTCCTTCCGTAACGACTTGAAATATTTACTCTGTAAGTTTCACATAAGTTCTGATCGCCTGTAAGCCACTCACCATATCCATAACTATTCAGTTGATAGCAATGGTGAAGTTAATAACTAGTGATATGTTTATTTTCCAATTCCTTCGAGACATTTTTTCTTACATAATTTTCGTTTTCAAAATTTTCAATCGGATATTTCCCTCTAAAAACATACATATACTCCACTAACACACACGGGTACCATATACCTCAAAACCATTAACGATATATCGATATCTGATAACATTACTTTGAAGTACGAAGACCGAGTTAAGTCTCCATTCAACAGCCATAATTAATCAGACATTTTCTAGATAATGGAACTATTTAAATATTTTACATGATTGACTTCAACTACGTACCATGTTTTCTCTCAATCGATAATAGAAATAAATCGATAAAAGATACAATTACCAATTTAAATTGTTCATTACTTTCGGAAATTCTATGTCGAACAACAATTTTCATTATTTTCAGTTGATTCTTAATTGTAGAAAGAAATCAATCCTAACGAAAATTAATTTGAATTTTAGTCATTCACTAAAGGTGAAAATGAAACCTTGTAGGATTAGGTTAGAGTTCCTATATATTCCTAGTAGGTTAGATATTCCTAATAATAAATAAATATCCTTAAACCTAACACATAAACTAAACCACTTAAAATTATTGCTCCATAAATTCTAGTTGACGAAAACGAATGAAGGACAAATTTCTTTATTGTTTATTGTTAAAATTTTCGTTATGTTAGTTGAGCAATGATTGAAAATAGAAAAGAATAAAAGATCTTAAATGTTAAATGATGAACTGAAAATTAATTGATTGTTAATATAAATATTATATGTATGAATATGAGAATGAGATAATCGGAAATTTCTATAATTCGATATCAGTTTGATATTATCGTACTAATAACCTGTGATATGGGGGATTCAAAGATTATGTGAAAATTATAGTTCGTAATAAATTATTGATGAAGAGTGACCTGAATAGAAATTTATTAAAAGAAACATTTCATGTGAAAGGTTTTCTTTTGATTGAATATGGATATTATTGTTAAAATATTCATCTGTTATATTAATTCCATGTTTTATTCTTTCGTGGATTCGGACGAGGGAAAATCGAGAACTTAAGTGAATAATTGTTTCAACGTATCCATTAAATGTACATTATGTCGATTTCGACGTTTTCTCATTAGGACTTGCTAATGGATAAGCAATAAGTATCGATGAAAAGAACGAGAGAACGAAAATGAATAATGGTTGAGTATTATTGAAAGAAATGTTAGAGATGTCCATAAATGTATTCGTAGCACATGATGATGCGATAATTAGAATGGCGTGGAAGCAAATGGGAAAACAGTAATATAGTCAACTGGTCAATTTAATGGTGGTGATTCGTCTCGAATTACTATGGATATTAATTGAAAATTCGATGTAATTGGCAGGAACCAATTGAACTTGTAAATAACATTTCTTCCAATTTAATTAAATGAAAGCAAATCAGATTATGTATTGATAGAAAAAAACGGGGAAAATTGTGAGATGTGAGGGAGAATTATTCGATCAGATATTCGATATGATCTTTTGATATGATTCACATAAAATATTTATCTCTCTCGCGTCTTGCAATGTTGGATTTCATGTTTCATCGCTTCCTTACATTCTCCGTCTGTCTTCAATCTAATCTCTTATAAGACGAATTCTATAATAAAGTCCATACACCTCACCATTTGGAAGAAAAGACTAGTCGTCTGTTTCGTTGGTGAATAAGACAGGAACGATAGACGGTCGGATGTCGATAGAGCGGCATCATAATCAGTATTCGAATACTCATTTAAATGTAGAAGAATAGAAAGTGGATGGTAAAATCAGATACTTTCTTTTTTGATGATGGTGCGACAGAAAAGAACGAAAATATTTAACGCAAGTGTTCCCGTCGAATACCGAGATTGAAAGAAGCGAAGAATTCTGGTGATGAAACGATGAAGGAAATTAGGTCAAGTCAAAAGGGAAAACATACGTTTATCTATCCATCAACTTCATGAGATCAATATGAAACAAATGGATCAGATAAGAAAAGGGCAACAAAACGACAATTGGAAGAAGAAAGAAAAAGTGAACATCATCAACTTAACGAATCATAAAAATTCTTTTTTTCTCTCGATTCATCAAATCATCTTTATCATTTTCCCAATTACGATCATGAGTTTTTCTTCAAAATTAATTATAATTTATTATAAAATTGTTAGTTTCTTTCTTTCTTTGTCTACCAGAAAATTTCCGGTCAAAATTCAATAAAAAATTTTCATTTCAAAAATATTCGTTTGTAATGTGAAGAGAACTTAAAAGTAAATATTAAGCTACCGTCATTTGGTAAAGAATTGATGGTTTCTCTCTAACATTTGTAATTTTTTGGTAAATTCAATTCGAAGAAATCGAAGGAAATTTATTTCGTTTAATATGAATCGAAATGATGATAATCATTATGGTTTTGTGGAGAAGTATTGGAATAATCGGAAATCAAATTTGGAAGGAATGATCGGTTTCGAGAAGTTGGATTTGATGGACGTGATTGATTCGAGAAAGACTTTGAAAGATTTATTTGGAGAGACAGGAGGAAGAAGAGTATTGGATTGTGGTTGTGGAATTGGGAGAATAACGGAGAAAGTATTGATGCGATTTTTTGATAGAATCGATTGTGTCGATATCAGTGGAAAGCATTTGGATTGTTTAAAGAGACGTTTATCTTCCGAAAAGATCGAGAATATATATGAGGAATCATTACATAAATTCATTCCGAAACCAGATTATTATGATTGTATCTGGATACAATGGGTAATCTTATATTTGAATGATGAAGATGCTAAAGAATTCCTTATGAGATGTGGAAGATCGTTGAGGAAAGATGGAAAAGAATCGTCGATTATTCTAAAAGTTAATGTAGCAAGAAATGATGATGGAATATATGATAAAGATGATAGATCATTCGTTCGATCACATAAACAATTCCATTCGTTGTTTTCTGCTTCTAATTTAATAATAAGTTACGAGAAGGAGCAACCACATTATCCGTCTGAATTATTTCCGTTATATTCCTTCGTATTGCATGTGAACGATAATGGAATTGTTAATTCGAACGAATAAAAAATGAATTAATATTTCAATGACGACTTGGAAATGGGGAAAAGTTTCGACTAAATTCTCCCCACGGCAATTAATAGTGATGTGGTGGAAAGAAAAGACACATATTCACGTCACTTCTTTTCCATCAGCAAGGAAATATGGTCATGGAAATATCTTTTTTAATTGGGAGAGATCACTCGAATTTATTCTACCACATTCAACGAATGAAGACAGAAAAATGTCTAATAGAAATTCGGTATGCCAAGATATGAATCTATTATGGATCAAGGTTCCATCAATATTCTTCTTATGATTGAACTAACATTATCGACTAATTATATTGTGCTCATGAAATTCTGTTATTCATCTCGTTGTGTTTCTATCTCATATCTCAATCTCATATCAATTCACATTAGTATTTGTTGAAGAAATTTGCATAATTTCCTTTCGACTAATTGATTCTCATTTGCCAATAAGCAAAATTCCTCAATTTCTTATTCTTCATTTGATTTCCGAATAAAATTCATATTCTAATTTATATTCTCCTCTTTTTTCTTTTGCTCATCCAAATTTCATATAAATTATTAGAATCAAGAATAATTTATAGAATGAATATATCGCATTATATATTGACATCAGGTGCATATATTATCCACATATATATGTAATGGAACAAGGTTCATTCTATTGGAAATTCGAATGAAAGATTTTTTTGGAAAAAAAATCAATTTAACATTTTCTTTCTATTTACACCACCCACAAATATGGTACAAAGCATGAATAAATGTCAAATTTAGTTTCTTCTTTACTAACTTATAGATAAGTTGAAGGGAAAAAATATAATAAGAAAATTTGTGATAATATATATATTATTGTCTTGAATAAAAAAAATTAGAAAATTATTAAATTATTTTTCATATTTTAATTCTAAACAATTATCAGGATAATGAAATTGATAAATAAGAAAGTTTTATGAAAATAAAAAATTTGACAATGAAATTTTTCTTCTGATTGTTGTATATAAATTTCCATTTGTCTTTTCATTTTTGCAGCATATTCTGTAGATAAGAAAAATGAATTTATCTTTATGAGAAGTTATTTAATTTTATGAAAAATTGAAATTCAGAAAATTTGTATTATCTTTTCTTGAATAAATGTTAAAAGAGAAGAAAAGAATAAGTGAAGTTATAAATTAAGATAAATTCAAAGAAAAAGCCGTATCTGAGAATGAACGCATTGCGTCGATCTGTTCAATGGAAGACTTTTACCAGAACATGGTATCTCTTCAATGCTGAATGGCAGGATGCTGTGTTAGTGGGAGATATAAGTGCAAAATATTTACAAGGTAAACACAAGCCTTTCTATCACGAATTGAGTGATTGTGGTGATTATGTGGTAATAATAAATTCGGAAAAGATCGCTCTCAAAGATCCGTTGTGGAGAACTCATCGATTCTCTTCTCATACGGGATATGCCCGAGGCTTCTCTCAAATTAGTGCTTGGAAGAAACATGAAGACGATCCGACATACATAGCTCGTTTATGTACACATAATGCGATGAGGAACAATGTCAGCAGGAAGATGGCAATGGCGAGACTGTTCGTCTTTCCTGATAATGAAGAGAGTGTACCAAAGAATATTTGGAATCGGATAACTGATCAGATTGAATGTCCAATGAGAATACCGAAACGACTTAATGAATATTCGGAAGAGGAAATAGAACAATTCCCCAAACTTTTCCAATTTCCTCAATTACACACGAAAAATAGTGAAAACAGAAATTTTATTGAAAAGAATTTCTTTTATAAAAATTAATAAATCTCTTTCATTCTTTCTTTAATGAGAGACCTTCTTTCCCGATTCCACCAAATCCGCCTGTCGAAAAAAAAATTAAATTTCAATTTCAAATATTGAAAAATTTTAACTTTTTGGAGTATTTCTCGGTTTTGTTCTCAATTTATTGAACGATGTTTGTTGAGGTTTAGTACTGATGAATTCCTCCAACACATCATCAGATATACGAATACAAACAATACAATTTCCTCTGATATGGATTTCAGGCATCTTCCAGAATTGCGTTCCATCACTACTCGTACAAATCACATCTTTCATATGAATATTCATATAAGAATCGACGGAAATTAATCGTCCGTTATACGATTCACCATTCTTCAATTCTATCAACTAAATTTGTGAGTGAGACAAATAAATCAGGAAATAAAACCATTACAGAATTGACAGCGGCTTTTAATAAATTTAATGGCAACTAAAAAAATGTTAATAAAGTTTTTTGAGAAAGAAATTGAACCATTATTCAGGATGATCCTACGAATTTTATACTTCCGGTAAAATTGTGGGAAGATTTTTATTATGAGAAATATTCGCTAAATATCGTCTGAATAAAATTGAATTGGAACATTCGAATTCTTTTAAATTTGTAGACTTCAAATTTAAGTTAATTTCTATAAATATTTTCAAATAAAAAGAAATTTTAATTTATTTAATTAAATTTATTCTAAAGCCTCTCAATATACGATTAGATAAAAATTAGATTAGTTGAAATAAATTAAAATGAATCGTCAATGGTCGTTAATAATCGTCGTTATGTGAATGTGAATGATACAATTGAATGCCATAATGTATTTAAGTGAAAATATTTTAATTTTGACTATTTCCCGAATAATCATCTTCATTATCGGAGTTTAGTAAAAATTAATTTTTTTGAGAATTTTTCAATAAATTTTTTCTTTTATGACAGTTTATTTCCAGTTCATTGCCAACAATTTTCCCACCAACCGACGTTTATGTGACGAATATGAAATTATATAATTTGACAATTCCATCGATGGAAGCATTTCGGAAATGGGATGCAATTCATTTCATCGATATTGGTGATTATGGATATCGAACGGATCGAATGACGGCATTCTTTCCAGGATATCCATTAATTTTGAAATTAATGAAGAATTTTCTACAAATAGATTTGATGTGTTGTGGAATATTGATAAATTTCACGGTGAATATTATTTCGATGGAATTGTTGATAGAATTGTATAAATATTTTAAATGGACGAAGAAAATGAGCAAATTAGAATGTCGATTGATTTGCTTATTATTCTCTTTCAATCCTGCTACAATCTTCTTCTTTTCTTCTTATTCTGAATCGATGTTCTTCTTTCTCACAATTCTCTCAATCACTTTAATGTTTGGGAGAAATAAGTTCTATTTATCATTAATTCCATTATTTATCGCATCATTTATTCGATCAAATAATTTCTTATATCTAATCATAACTGGATCATATTTATTCTCGGAATTATATCATCGTTTCATTCACAAGAAGAATATTCTCTTTAGTCTCGCAATATTCTCCTTCAAATTATCTCTATCAATTCTCATTATATTCATTCCATTATTCTCATATCAAGCAATGATATACTCATATTTCTGTCAATTGAACATCATCAAAATCTTTCCTTTCAATTTACTTTTTCCTAATTCATCCAACATCTCATCACCATCCTGGTGTTCAATAGATTCATTGATGAAACATCTTGTCGGATTTCCAATATCATATTCATATATTCAATCGAAATATTGGAATGTGGGTTTCCTTCGTTTCTACGAAATGAAACAATTCTTCAATTTCATTATGGCCTCACCGATTTTCTATTTGTCTGGTCGACTAATATCGAATTATCGAATGAAGAAATTGTGTTGTGATATGAAGAAATTAATTTTTTTCAATTATAATCATTTCTCCCTTTTGGCTATTCAACGGACATTTTTCTCTATTTCAATACTCCTCCAATTTATTATTTGTCTTATTATCGGTCTTACTTTTATTCATATTCAAGTTAATTTTTTTCTCTATTAAAACTATAAATTTCCGTTTTCTTCAGGTAAATACCAGATTCTTGTTATCATCATCACCATTCCTCCTTCTAACATTAGTCGATTATTTGTCGGAGAACCTTCCAAAAATGGGAAAAGATGCGAATTATCTCAAAATCATTGAACATTTGAATAAAAACGAAAAATTTATTTTTTATTTTTTCTCAATTTATTTTATTGGGGGAACGTTCGCCTTTTGTCAATTCCTTCCTTTTGTTTAAATTTTTCATTCCGAGAAAATATTCGGGAAAATTTTTACGATATTTCAATTGATCAATTTCAAAAAATAATTTTTCAAAAAAATTTTTTTAGAGACTTTTTTCTTTCGATTGTTTAGAATGAATTGCAACTAAATTTACGTTGTTGGAATTATGGCGTCGATGGCAAAGAATAATTTTGAGATTCCTAATTGGGCCGGTCAACCGCCATCCGGTTTACATATGGATGTAATGAAAGAATCGAAATTAATTCAAAAATTGATGATTGATGAAAAGAATCATTATTATTTTGGAAGAAATCAATCATTGAACGATTTCTCCATCGATCACACATCATGTTCACGTGTTCATGCTGTTCTGGTATGGCATCGTCATCTGGAATGTTGTTTTCTAATTGATTTGGGTAGTACACATGGAACATTTATTGGAACTCATCGATTGGAATCGAATGTTCCTCAACAATTGGAATTTGGGAGGGAATTCCAATTTGGTGCATCTACTCGTCAATATATTGTTCGTGAGAGACCGAACATCGGAGGAAATACTAATGCTGATTCCACAACCATCAATGATGATTTATGTTCGAGAACGAATGACACCTCACAAGAAATCCATCCCACATTGAAAATGGATGAAGATGAATTACAGAATGTAACCGAATTCAATACGGCACATAATCGACGTTTAACTCAATTCATTGACGTACTCACCAGTTCTACAAACAACTCCCAAAAAACGGCGATATCGTTATCGAAAGGAAATTCTGGTTCTGTAACGACTACGTTGAATAAGAAGAAAAATCGGAAAAGAAAAAATGTTCATTTTCATGAAGAAGAGGCAGTTATTAATTTAAATGAAGTTACTCCAAATATGGGGAAATTCGGATGTCTCGCTAATGTGACAATGATCGAATCGTCGAAAAAAGTTCGTTTATCTGAACCTGAACCACAATCTTTGAATCCACAAGACAAATTGGATGATGATAATTTCTCATCTCAATCGAATGGACAAACGAATAATAAAATTTCATCTCATCATCAAATAGCGAATTGTTTGGGATTGCCAATACCGAATCTTACTCCCAGTATTAATAAGAATGAACAATTACCAACTATCGTACAACCCGATTCAGCAATCAATTCACTCTCTCGTCCATTCGACAATTTCCAACAATTCGATTTGGAAACATTAGATGGAGTACATCGAGAAAAGAAGAAATATCAGAAGGAGACTTGGCCGAAAATGAAGGAACAATCGTTCGATACACAATTTCAATGAGAATGAGAAATAAAAAGTAAAATTTAAAATTTTATTTATGTCTCATAATTCTCTTGTAAAAATAAGTTTATAATAATAATAATCATCATAATGATAATAATAATCGTTTGATAATGAGAATTAATAAAAATTATTCTAATTCAACTTTCATTGGTGAGAGGAATAATGAATTGTTCTTATCAATGAATTCCGTTTTAATGAAAATTAATAATTTTTTCGCTTTCTTATTTAACATCGATTCCACTTCACGATTCAATTCGTTCACTTCTTTAAACGGTTTGAATGATAAACAACATTCCGGATACAAATAACTTTTCTCAGTTGAATGTTGAAATTTTACGGAAATAATATAATCATAATTCGGCAATTCGATTCCATAAATAATCGACCAGTAATCTTTTAAAGTTTCTTTCCTCGTCTCATCTGCTAGATGAATCGAATCAACTTTCACTCCACTGAAATTAGGTAGGACATGGAAAAAATAATCTTTCACATTCTTCTCATTACTTGATAAGACTTTGACATTCAACGACTGATATTCGATGAGAAGTGGATGAAATTTCAAGACCATCTGATTATCCTCAATTCGAAAATTGCATCGAATTGCTGGAATTTTATAATGTTGCATTGACTTAATTGATAATAATGTTGAAATATTGACGAAATAATATTGTCTATTGATTTGAATTAGAGACCAGTTGTCGTCATCACGTTCATTAAGTCTCTTCGATAAGATACGACAAAATGCAGGAACTAAATGATGTGACGGCAAACTTTTTGATACATATGGCGAAGAAGAGAATAATGGTCCGATTTGAGTTTCGAATGATAACGGATAAAATACACAGCAACGAAAAAAACGATATTTCTCCAGATAAAATAAACAGTTTTCTGGAAGTTGTTTAATAATTTGTCGGAGTTGGAGAATCTTATCTCGAAATGAATTATTTGGCAATTGATCGACATTGAAAATATTGAAATCGAAATCTTCGTTACATAAATCGATTTTCATATCTTTATTGAAGTAATTGTAAACTTTCACTTTTCCATTACGAACTAATGGATTTTTGTACATATTTGATGAATATTGAAGATTAATATGAAAGTAAATGAATAAATAATGAATTTATTATTTTGGATAATGAAAATGAATGCGTGCATATATAAAATTCAAACGTGATTGTATTAACGTGTTGTGCATTGCACATTATATTTGAAATTATCTTTGTGTCTTCTTTTGAAAAGTTAAAGAAAAATAAAATGAATACATTCGGTTGGAAAAAAAGTGTTTTGTTCGTTCTATGAAATCTCATGAAATTAACAATTTTCTTGTATTGTCAATTGAACGTAATTTATATCGTTAAAACACGAAAACGGTTTAAGGATCGACGAATGAGACCATAATATATCGAGTACCTTTAGTTGTGGGAAGACCTTCATGTATATGAGTCAATCTACCTGGATGGATTAATCCCCATCCTTGTTTTGTTTCGGTCACTTGACAATTGAAACGACCAAATGAACTACCACCTCCTTCAAAATCGAGATGTTTTCGATTTAATGACAAATTTAAAGTCCAAGTGGATGCGTCATGATGAGGTCTTAAACGGTCTTGTTCTGTCGGTTTATAACGTACAATAAAGTTCATGATCGCTCTTGGTTTCTAAATATTAAAATATATATATAAATATATAAATTTGAGAAGATTTTTAAAATAATTAACATCGCCATCATATCCAGTGAATACCGTCATGACAACTGGAGCAACGTACGCTCTTAAAAATTCCAACCAATGACTCTCCCAATCTAATTGTTTCATATGTGTGTCGATTGTTGGAACATTTTCATAACCGCCATCCAATCGTGCGTCCTCATGTTTTCCATGTGACCATTCGCCTAATGTTTCTGCCATGTCAATTAAACTTTCAGTGAATTCAACTGATACAACTGGAAACCAATAAACATCTGGACATGGCTATGATGAATTTTTTGGAAATTAGGCATAAAATTAAGAAGAAAACTTGAGAGATGTTAATTGGCTTATCAAAATTTTTCGGATAATCTTTATGAATATATCGACGTTGCCATAATATGGGATTGGTGAAAATCTCATACATTTCTGGTCTGGTTCGTGATATGTTATATGTTTCAGGATTAACGAGAAATCCTATATATATTTCATTAATTACATTCATGAAATGTCCCTGGGAGAAATGAGAATTAATTTTATAAATAAAACAGAAATGACTAACATGTTCCCGTAAGTATTTGCACAATGTCATATCAGGATCAATATCATCATTAGTGAGATCATCGGCTTTAAATGATGACATTATACCTTCAGCATTCATGTAATCCTTCTCCTCTGATATTCTCTTCATCAACGACCATTTGATTAAATAGACTTCATTCACAAAAGGAACATTCCAGACACCACTAAAATAAACGGACTATTTATTTAAAATCTAAAAAATGGAATAACGTTCGATCACCGTTAATAATTTGAAGATAATCTTCGGATCGTTGATAATATCCATTCTCAGATATACTACCCCAGAAATTACTCCAATTTTGTTGTGGTCTCGTTACGACGGGTGCAATAAAATTCCTTTAAAATAAAATTTCCTTAAAATGAAATGACATTGAAGACGGAACTTTTTTGTTTTCAAAAGATGTTTGATCGTCTGATTATTCTCCAAATGAACAATCGAGTTGATATAAAAATAATATTCACAATCACCTTTATTTGTGACGCATTCATCACTAGAACTAGTTTCACGAAAACGAGAATATCAAAAGGAAAATGAACAATGCTTTCGCTTTCGCCGTTGCTTCTCCCATATCAACTTCAACTTTCATAAATTTGATCACACTATATTTCTCGTGGTAGAGTGTCAAATAATCTTCAATCAATTTCATATGATAATCCATCTAAATATTAATGTTATATAAATATAATAATTCTTAAATAAAATTTCTAACGGAATTGTAAATGAACAAAGTGATTTTGTCTTTAGGATAATCCAAATTATAAAGATTTTTGAAAAATTCTTCCATAAACGGAGTTGCTTGAGTCACAAACACACCAATAGTGATATGAGGTAACTAAAATTTCATTATGATTATTTTAATTAATTAAAAGAAATTATTAACTTCTTCATCTTTCAATTCTGGTTCGTTTGTGACACATCCAGGACATGGATTACTCATACTCCACTTGCCACCGACATAATTTCCAATATGATTCAATTCCAACTATACAATGAGATAGAAAGTGATTTGTAATAAAACAAAAAAACTTTTGTTGGTCCATTACCATGGATGATTGAAGGTTCGGTATAATGAAGAGTATTCTGAACTGATGTTTGATCCTCATCGATTAATAACTTAATATTTTGAACGTCACCGTTTAAATTCTATTCCATATTCGAAATATGTTAATAAATTAGAGAAAAGATTGAAGAACTTGGAAAATTAATGATGTTGTATCTAGTCCCCAATTTAGAGTTGTCCTTAAAGGTTCGTTTAGGAATTGCATCGTATAATATCTGGATAAATGATGGAGTTAATAAGAATTAAAGTAAGAGCAAAACCGTTGATCATCGAAAGTATTATCCAAATCTTCCTCTGGCATAATCGCCAACAATTCTTTTGCATAACCAATAAATGCTCCACTATTCAAAAACGGACTATCAATTTCTACATTCGCTACAGCAGGATATTCCGTCTATAAATTTACCATGAACTTTATTATTTTCCTTCATCGAAATTTTATTAACATCAACTGCACGATCGGGCCAACAGAACTTTTCTGCTGAGAATACAACATTCTTTTTGAATGATTTGAATTTATTAATCACAACAATCGGTTCATCAACAAATACGACGTCATATCTAAAAGGAGAATTTATGAAGTTGTTTATTGATAAAATTGAATAAAAATTATTAACCCGTCAACGAAAAGAACTACTGTTTTTTCGTTCTTCTTATTAATTTTTGATAATTCTTTTTTCAGAATATTTATTTTTTGTCCACCACCTTGACCGGTCGCCATATCACCACCTTCCCAATCTTCATTTAAACCCAACACCTAATAAAAATGATAAAAATAATGAGAAGAAATTGGAGAGAATATTTCTAACTTTATAATTATAATTGAAATGTTTCAACGTTTCTTCCAATTGGTTGAAACCGTCGGTCTTTTCCGTTGCTATGGTAAGTACCACATAATCGTCAACTGTAAAATAATTGGAATTAGATGTAAAGTAAAAGAATGAGAACTTTTAATTTCATCCGCATTGATCAATTGTGAGAAGAATGAGAGGAATAAAGTCAAAGAAAGAACAAACATTCTATGGGAGAAAGATGATGTAGAGTTTTATTGGTATTCGTCTAATTTATATTTTCTCCTATTTTTGTGTGATACGAAATATCTTCTAATATTCATATTGATTGACATCTATTCTTATATATAGAATATTCCATCAATTATATGGAAGTGAATAGACAATTATTTTCTGAAAATGAGTTTTTTTTTCAAATAATATATCGATATGTCGATCACTATTAGAGGAAGATGAGATGATATTATACTAGAATTGAAAGATATGCAAATAGAAATGGGGGAAAAGAAAGAACTTCTTTTCGTTCTTTCCATTCCTCCAATCTTTTGTTCTCTAACACGTAAAAGATCGTCGATTTCAATAGTGCAGCTACTCAAACAAAGAATTTAATGTAGGTCATCTTCTTGTAAAAGCACCTCATTCCATACGAGTAATTGACGTCTAATACCCAAAATGATTTTCTTAATGCAAAACCAGAATGAGATTTAGAAAAGAATGTTTTTTTAGAATGAAAATTCTTTAGAAGAAACTGGCGTTTAATGTTATCTTTTTCCTTCTTCTATGTGGTTTTACTCTCTCATTTTATAATGATGGAAGTTGAGTAGACGAATCACCAGCACACTTTTAGCCACGTCAGCTTATTTATCGTTTTCGACTTATGATTAACCGTCCAACATCTCTTTTATGAATGATGTGCGTTGTTGCACATATCACTCTCTTATTTGATCGGAAGATAGAATATCGTGCTTTTTAATCAATCACTCTCCTCATGCGTTCATATATACCGTTCATAGATATTCGTTCATACTAGGAAAAGGCCATCGATCGTTTAGTGTTGATGTATAAGAAAATGTAAGTTAGTTAATATGTGAGATTTTATATATTTTTCCCGAAAATTTTATGTTGATTAAAGAAACCATTAGCCAATTTTTTTCTCTCTACATTCTACTATAATTGTTATTACCAGTAATACCACTACCACCACTATTACTACTACGGAATCAGTATCGTAGTTCGAAATAGTTGTCGGAATTATATAGGTCAAATAGAGAAATTTATCTGTCTATAACTTTCCGTTCGTTCCCATCGTGCATTATCGAATCAATTAAAATCATTTAAACTCTGTTTGATCTTACTCTAATCGTCATCTGACTATCTGAAGAACATATTCTCAAATATCCAAACTATTCCGATAATTATATGAAACTTCCTGTCTGTAAAAATAATTTACTTTTATAATAGAAACTAAATTTGAAATTGAAATCGAATTGAAAGAAACCTTTTCAATTTTTTAAAAATAATTAATAATTTTAATTAATTAATTTCAGTAATCAGAGTCGCTTTCATGAGATAGAGGGACGGAATTGTTATTAAATGAATTTAAATGCATGGAAACGAAATTTTTGAACATTTTGTAAACCGTCAATAAATGTTTTCAAATTGTTAAACATTTGTTAATGCTCTTACAATTCCTTAGAATACATTGATCTAAGGAATTTGTAAGGTCAATTACTTTTGTTCAAATGAAAACTAACATCATACTATAAGTCCTATATATTCGAGTGTTCGAGTATTCGATATATAATAAGAGAAAATTCATCGTTATCAATGTCTGCCATGATATATGATGGAAATCAAACTAAACTTTTGTTTGGTCAGTTGGTCACGCCACTATTAGAAGATAAGATATCTACATAGATGTATATTAGATACTTATCGATGTAATTCTATATTAATCAGCAAATTTATCAACAAATGTTGGCGATGTCAAATATAAGATGCGGAATATAAAACATAGAAATTTCTTGTTCGATAGTTTAATTTGAAAAATATTTTTAGAATTTAAATAATTTTATCATGAAAATACTGACTATTTGGATATTAGTCATAAACATTATAATTTCAGTGTGTTAATATTTTAATTTAAATTCCTAAATATTTTATTTAGTTGCGCTAAATGAACCGTGTCGACGAAATCGATGCTTTAACGGAAGATGTACTAGTGAGTAAACCTTTTTTATTTTCAGTATTTTTATAATCAAATTATTATAGATAATAAATGCCTTTGTGATAAAGATTATGGCGGTGAACTGTGTGATCAATTAGTGACTGTACCACCACCTTGTCCAATAACACCTTGCCAATCGACGAGTACATGTGTTGATGGGATATGTCAATGCAATCCGGGTTTCACTGGTTTAATCTGTGACGAGATTCCTAATTTGGTATGTGGCGGTTCTGTATGTGTCCAAGCGAGTGATTGTATGCCTTCGGCTGGTACATCAGTTTGTAAGTGTCACGGAGGATTTACTGGAAGGCATTGCGATCAACTTGGAATGGCTCCGCATACACTGAAATATTCTTCGTTAATTATTCTAACATCAATCCTAGTAGCATTCCATTATCTGTAACTGTTCTATTAGTCTTTTAAATTTTATTATTTTTGTTTTTATTTCAGTCAATATTTCAAAAAAGTGAAGAGTTCAAAGAAATAGAGAATATTTAAATAAATACTTCATCCGCTTATATAGAAACTAACAAGGGAACCACATTTTTTCGCAATTGCCAAAGAAGCTGAAAAAATCATGCATATCCTAAGAATAATGTAAAGTAAGTTTAAAACAAAATTGGCTTCTGAATGGATTTTTAAGGTACATTTCTAGGCTATTTTATCTCCAATGTGTTGATGATAAGAAGAAGGCAGCCGAAAAATTTCATAATATTAAAATTATTATTAATATGATTTTTTTATATTATATTTTATATTAATATTATTAATAGACAAAGTAAATCAGGTTAATATCATATGTCTAATTTTGTTCCGAACATCTCAATTCGTTCTACTATAAGATATTTGGTGAGTTTCTTAATTTCACAAATGAATATATTCATATAATACTATAATGAAAATATATGTTCAACAATGAAATCGAATAAGGTGAAAAGGACAACATCAAATCAACAAAAGTGATTGAAATTTAATTTAAGTGTTTTGAGTGATAAAATTATAGTAATTGAACTAGAAATTATCTCATCATTATATGTCATCATATGACGATAAGATATCTTAATCATTATAAATAATATTTATTTGAGTTTAATTAAAGGTAAGTATTATTTATACGTAATGTTTCTCGCTACTAATTGTTTCGATACAAATATATGTTGTCGAGTGATGTGAAAATACCTTTTTTTATAAATCAAATTCTCGACGGGATAAATTGAAATATTGTTGATCGATCTATTCTTTTACGGTCAGTGGTAGGAGACCTACGTCCCACCGTTGTGGCTTTGGGAACGTGCATAGACCACTGCGCTAGGAACGTCTCTTTTCTAGATAGTTTTTGAATCAGAGAAGGGTATAATGATAAATTAGATTATAATTACTTGTTAGAGGACAGATCTATATTTCCAATGAACATTTCATTAGTTTACATTAGGAGAATTTACAGTGAAGATAAGAAGAATTTAAAAGTGAAGCCAAGTTTAAACGAGAGCTTAGTGAATGGGGACAGATTTCATTGAAATTTCCTCTAATTATTCTGTACGAGATAAGAATTGTTTTTATAAGAAGTGTAGTGAATGTACATTGTACGTTAGTGTCAGAAATAAAGTGAATTTAAAAGAAATTAAAAAGAGTTTTCATTTCAAATAACTTTCATTCAACTTCAAGTGTTTTTGGAAAGACAATGCCTGTATTATTTGGTGCCTCATTTCAACCGCAAAAGAATCGTGTGAAAATAAAAGGATATTTCCCATGTAAATCAACGGGAGAATATTTTAAGACATATGAACAATTCTTTGAGAGACAATTACAATGTCGAGAGAAAAAATGGAAGAGTGCATTCAACAAAACGGAAAAAATGACTTTCGATGAAGCAAAAGAGAAAGAAGATAAAATTATTGAGAATCTCATAAAGGAGAATGGAAATTTCTTGAAAAGTTTAATCAATTTAATTCACTTCCACCACTTCGATCATTTGCTGACGATGAAGAGACATTTATATCGCTTATGTGTCGATCATTTCTTCAATGGGGAGATTGTGTGTTATGGAGAAAAGAAAATTTTCCGTTGGAACGATAAAGTTAAAACGGAGATATTGGAACGATTACCATCTGATTCTGAAACGATAATTAATTACAAAGTAAAGAATGAATTAAAAAATGAATTTGTCACTCATGAAAAACGATTAAAGTTTTCTTTTTTCTAAACATTCTACAAATATTTATTTCTTATTTTATTTCATTGTGACAGACGGCGGAATACATATTTGAAACAAGATTTCTTTTTCTCATTAATTCGCTTCATCTCTTATCAAGACAATACGGGAAAATTCCTAATCGATGTTTAATTTTTATTTATTTGAAAAAATGAATTATAATATATTTCTAGGATCCATTCAAATCATTTATTGATGAAGATGAAAATAAATATCGATTCGAATTAGATAAATTGGAGAAAATTGTTAAAGAATATAAAAAAGAATTGGAACAGAATGGAGATCATCATAAAAAAGAATTGGAAGAGAAAGGAAATAATGATAAAAAAGAATTAGAAGAGAATGGAAATGATCATAAAAAAGAATCAGAGGAAAAGAAAAAAATGGGAATACCAAAGAATAAAATAGCATTCTTAATTCTCGACGGAAATTTCATCGAAGTTATTTTTCATTTATTTTCTTGTATTCTTTTTGTTGTTGTTGTTGTTGTTATTACGTTCTTCAATTTATTTTTGAAGATATTTATAATAAATTGATTTTAATAACAACTAAATTATCGATTTCATCTGCTTCACTTATTCAATTTAAAGAAAAATAATTTTTCATATTTTGAATAATTTTTATGGAAATCAACAAAAAAATATTTTTAATTTCAATTTCATTCTAAAAGAACTTTTATCATATTCATCTGAAACAATTGATGTTTTTGTAGAAAAAGAAATTACCAGAAAAGAAATTACAAGAAAATAAATTAAAACGAAAGAAATTACCAGAAAAGAAGATCATTCGAATGGAAATGTTGCAGAAACCGGAATCTCGTAAAATTGTAGCGATGTCGAAAGAAGTTAATATTTTTAATTTAATCATAAAAATATAATTTGACATTTTCTCTCAAGAAAATGCCAGAATTCCCAGAAATCGTTTCGAGAATTCCATTAGATAAATTTGACGATTGTTTTCGCATCATTCAATTTTTAAATACGAAAATGAAATTTTTCAACGTTGAAATGTTTAAAGAAGATTTTATTTCGTTAAGATGGGGAAATGTGGAAGAGATCGATAATTATATGAACGAGATTGTAAATAAGAAGAAGATTAATCATAATCCGATATTTCGATCGGGCAGGAACATGATCAATAATTTCTTTCAAATCGATGACAAAGAGCCGATGTTCACTATGGGAATGTTGGAAGAGGCATTACATGAGAAAAATGGAAATGGAATTCTTTCAAAATTGCTCGTTTTCCTTTTAGATTCGATATTGGAGATATCTGATAATTATTATCATGATTTTTGTGAAAAGAATCAAATCGAAATGGTCAATGATAAACCGATGTCAAAAGGAATTTCTTATTTCACCGATAATTTCTTATTTACTAAATTCCGATCTACTATGGATAAAAAATTCGCTGTGAGAAAATTTAAAGCGAGTTCGAATACGGTAAAGGTTTGTCTTACAGCGTGTAAAAATCTCTGTCATCCGTCAATGCCAAAATCGACGATTTGGCGAGATTTCCGTAAAGAACTTCCATCGGCGTCGTTGACAGGAGAAGGATGTGATCCGATGTGTATAAATTATCCATTTCTCATCGATTTATTATGGAAATTGAAGAATGTGAATAATATGAGAGTGAAAGAATTTTCAAAACATTTAACACAAAAATTCAATATATTATTCTTAACAATTCATGGACGTTTATATGAAACGATGATTTTAGATTCAACCACAATTAGTGAAATGATTCGATGTTATTATTTAATCACTGATATCAACGGTTGTTTGCCCGGTTGTGCTATTAACAACAAAAGTCAATATCAAGAAGAGAAATTGAGCCGAAGAAGTGAAATGTTGAAAATTGTTGAGAAATTGTCATTTTATTCCGTCTACGATTTATCGGTGAAAGAGAAGATTATGTTGATTGATGATTTAATGGAAATGTTATTGAGTTCTCATAATTTCTTTAAGTTCAATGATAAACAACGAGCGAGATTACATTGTTTGGAGAAAGATTTGATGGAAATGTATATTGGAGAACGGAAACGACGAGAAATGTTCATTGCGAAAATCGAATTTGAGAAGAATTATAAAAAAAATGAGAAAACAAAAGAGAAATCGATTCAATTGAGAAATGAATCGATAATAAAATTTAAAAATTTTTCAAAAAAAACAATTTCTTTAAAATCGAAAGTTTATCGATTGAGATATCTATCAGCAATAGAACCTATAGGAATCGATCGATTTCAACGATGTTATTATCTCGATTGGAATTCCTCCTCAATTCTCATACGACAACCAATAGAAGATGAGAAGATTTCCTGGAGTTTTATTTCAACGAAAGAAATGTTCGATGATTTAGTATCGTCGTTAGATGTGAAGACGAATAGACAAGAGACATTATTATATACGAGATTAATGGATGATTATGATATGTATCAAGAAATGTTGGATTATTGTCCTGAACAATTTTATTCCGATCGAAATAAATTCCGGAAAATCATTTCGTTAGAAGAAGATAATTCAACGAGAGATTCATTAATTGAATCGATTAAATCATTTATCGATGAATTAACTGAACATAATTTATTATCATTAAATCGTCGAAAATTGAAAACGATCGATATCCTGTTAGATGATGATGTAAGAATCAATATTTCCAAAATGGAAATTTTCACTTCACAATTTGTCGATTCAACTTTATTTATTGGTAAATTGGATCATTCTGATATTGAAGAACGTTTCGTTATCTCACAGAAATGTAAAATGATCGTGAAAGCGATTAAGATAATTGTGGAGAATTTGAACGAATCAGCACTCGTTCAACCGATGAATTGTCGAGAGGAAAAAATTAAAAATTTCACACAATTCTCACTACCAAATCAGCTTCCATTTCTTCTTTATGATTGTTTGGAGAATTGGATGATATCATTATCGTCAGTGACAAGTTACTCGCAAATCGCTCTTCATTTACAATCATTGAAACGATCTCTCGTTTATCAACATGACATATGGAATGATGTTTTCGAGGGTGATAAACGACGACGACGTTTTAAAATTGGTGAATGTAAAAAATGTGGAAATAATTACACAATTCGTCAATGGAATTCAATACATTGTTCGGATTGTGATGTCGATAATTCATCAAATTTGTCAGATAAAGAAAATGGTGAATTAAATGGAATGTTGAGAGAGGAGAAAGAGGATGGCAATGGAGTAACAGTTTCAATAATGAACAATAATAAGAAATTGACGAAACAAGAAACTCCGTCGAAGAAGATCCAATTGAAATTGACTCATTTCATTCCCAATCTCACCAATGGAATTTCTCAAAATATGAATAAATTAGAAAATGACGAACAGAAAAATGAAAAGAAAATTGAAGAAATTCAAATTGAAGACGATGAAAAAGATGAGGATGAAGACATTATTTATGAGAGTGACGATTATGAAATTCCAGAAAAGAAAATAACCAATTTTAGGAAAAGAAGTCTAACGAAACATCAAAATAGTTCGATGAACAATCAACCGACTAAACAACGGAAAATTATCCAAGAGCCAGTGACTATCTGCGACTGAACTTCCGAGATATCGATAAATGTCGAATAAAGTCTAATATGAACATTCTTTAAAGAAGACGAATTGTAAATATGATATGCGTTCGTATAATTTTCATTTTAATTAATTTCAATTCTCTTTATTATATGATTCTTAATAATTATGATTCTAAGCTTTATATTAATTTTGATGGTGAGAATCATAAAAATTCCATAATTGATCTCAATTATCCCGTTCATCCTCAATGAAACCGATTCGCATCGTTTCAAATTATTAATTCTCTTAATTTCATTTATTCTCTTTATTGTTCGCCATTTTTTTCAAGTTTCTTTTTTAGTTTACTCAACTTTCTCAATTCTGCCAAAGTTTCTTTAAATAAAATTCTAAAATTTCAATTAATAATCTAAAATTTCCCAAATTTCACTTCATAAATTATAATTATAAAATAAACAAATTTATTCTAACAATTATTTGTCTTTATCACTAGAGAAAATATTTATCATTTTATGATATGGCAAATTGATTAATTGAGAAATTAGAAAATTTGGTGGTTAAAAACTAAAAGAAGCTAAAATTTCACTTTTACATGAATGAAAATTGGAATAAAATAAAGTTGATTATTTCTTTTTGAAAATTCAAACATGTGTCAAATAATTAACAACAACGTTATTTTATAATAGTACAAATTATTAATATCAATGATATGTTCTGATAATATTGATGGCAAATTCTAGGATTTATATATGTTGTATTAATCGAATGCATGATTTATATAATAAGAAATATTTCATCATTTCATTTATTCTTTTTTATTTGTCATAGATAGATTTTTATCTAACATATTTCTCAAAATTTAAAAAAGATTCAAAATGGGTCACGAAAATGTGTGGAAAAGTCATTCGAAAACGATGGGACAGGGCTCGAGACATTGGTTCAATTTTCCTTTTCTTAAAATTATAATTAAAATTTCCTTTTTAGTCGCGTCTGCTCCAATCGTCATGGAATAATTCGTAAATATAATTTAAATATGTGTCGTCAATGCTTCAGACAATATGCTCCAAAAATCGGTTTTATGAAAGTTAATTTTAATTTTAATTCCTTTTAATTCATCTATTTTTTGTTTTGTGTCAATTCTCAAAAAAATGTTCGATTTACGATTACTAGTTGGATTAAAGACTAAAATTTTTCATTTATATTTCTTATATAAATTAAAATACAAATAAAATAAAATAAAAAATATGTCAATAAGTTTTCTTTTCGAATGCTCATATATTTTCTGACAGAATTACATCAAAAAAATTTATGAAAATAAAATGATTTTGTCCCATTGAGATGGAAATGAAATAAATAAATTTCTCTTTCATTCTTTCATCAAATAAATCTTTTCATCAAATTCAGTTTGTTCAATTCATTCGGCTAATGTGTTCGCCAATTGTTTCTTGATGAATAAATACAATTTATATTTTTGGAAATCATTCAAATCTTTCTCGTTTCGGACGATTAGGCCTCCTAACTCCTTCAACATCGTCTTCCACCATTTTATCCACATTTCTACAAATAATATGACAAATACTATAATGATAGAAATGAGACTGACTTGTTTGAACGAAGAATTGATCGGAATTTTGGAATAATTCCGGATGCGTATAAATGATTTTACTCATACTTTTCGTAAATTGATTTGGTGCTTCGACAGCATCATCACCATCGTTCGTGATTGGGAAATCGGTAATTTTGTTCGATCGTCTGTTTATCATATTATATGACTCATTATCATGCACACGACACGAAGAGAAATAGAACGACAGTTGTAATAGAAAGACTATTGAAGTTATTGAATGAAACTTCATCTCTGATGGGGAAGTAGAAGAGGAAGAAATTGGAGGAAATGGAAACTTCAGGAAATCTTCTACGGAAACAAATAAAAAATTTTTTGTGTTGAGTAAACGAAAATTTTAGTGGAGATATCTCATCTTTTAATAGATAGGTGTAGAGATGTGTGCCATAATAATATTAAACATTTCCCTAAATGATTATTAGTTTTCCATTAAGGAAATGTCACGAAAGAGAGCACTAATATTCATTAGATTGAATGGAAAAATAAAACAAATTGAACAATTTCCTTTATTCTCTTACCGTACCTCTCATTATTATCGTTAATGTTATTGAAATCAATTTCTTTCGAGAATCAAACGTAATTTCTTCAAAGATTTTTTATTAGATTTCTATTCGATCTCATCTTTCCTTCTGATCAAACATTTCATATCGTTAGATCATAACAAAGCCACCAGACATTATTGGCAGTTTATGGTATATGCCGATTCTCTTTCAAATTTATTCGAATTATCTCATGACATAAATAGAACGATGATAATTTGGAATGATAAGACATTTTATTCTATACTACACCTTCAAATGGTATACATGTTGATTCTGATCGTAATTATTGTTGTTTTACAGAAACGGCAATGTGAGAATATGGAGTAGAATGGATGAATAAGATAAATCGAATACAGTTTAGAATAAATCGAGGAAACTGTTATTATGATAGTTGACTTTTTAGTCAAAGTCTACATTCAAACTTAATAATGTTTAATGCATTCTCATTAAATAACTTATAGGATGAATAGTGGGAAGATTAATGACATTCATTAATGAACTTGCCCATATTTCTTTTTTGGAAGTTGCATTAAACTTATTTTCTTAAGGTAAATCTAAAATATTATAATTGTGCTTAACGTAGAAAATAGATAATATCATCTTCCACTTTCTAAATAGATACGATTACTAAGAAAGAAAGAGTGGATAAATAGACGATGTCATACATAACTAGATTGATATGCACTAAAAGAAGCTAAAATTTGATACGTCTGAAGCAAGAAAAGGATAAATATTTAATTAATAATTATCATAATTTTTGCCCGGTTACTGTTGCTCTTGATGGTTTTTTTTTGTTGAGTGGGGGAGTAGTTGTTAAAATTTTCTTGCACACATTCTATTTTTCATCAAATCCTCAATTCTTTGGAAACTATTTCTGATGAATATATTAAGTATGAATGAAGGAAATCGATGTTACTAATAATAATCGAAAAGAAGAATGATGAATGACGTCCGATTTTTCCGACAGAACTACCAACCGAAACGATGACATTAATTTGTTTAGTTAATGATAAAATGATTCTTAGTCCTCATTCAATCACATATTCCTTCAAACAAATGAAGGAAACGTAAAGACATTTTCTTTTTCAATTTGTACAAAAATCGATTGGTTGTACCTCCACTCCTAAATACAGGACAAAAATGTATTTAATAATATTTCTCCTGATGTCTCTTATGTGAGATGATAGAATTTTCGTTTAATTTCGTTTGCATTAAATGTATTTTGGTGCGGAAAGAAAGAAGTATTATGTTTCGATAATTTTGAAGAAATAAAATGATAATAAACAGATCTAATTGTGGATAATAATGGAAATATTTGGCATGGAATAATATTCGGAATGATCATCCTTCTCTATCAGTTAATTATCAACACCGAAAAATGACTTTAATTATTCTTCTGCCATTCTTCTTGTAAAGTAAATTGAAAGAAAATCCAACCAACCCCAAACAAAAGAAGAAGATGATATGTGTAATCAAATCAGAAATATGAATAGAGTGAATGTGAAGAAATCCCAAGAATCAGGGAACTTATTTTGAACAATAACTCATTTCGCTGTGTCACTAATAAATGAGTATTCTATTCACCAATTCTTACAAGATTTAAGTATACCAATATAATATGAAGTATAAGAATATTAAAAGTTGCAATTCTCTCATTGCGGCAACCACCTCACTCCTCCCCAATTCCAATATAAAACGTCAAAACATAAAAACATTTCCTATAAATCATAGAAAATGTTAAGAGAATTGAAATACTTCAAAAATTGTTTTTGATTTTGTTATATTAAAATTCGAAGACTTCAGCAATACGAGAATATGTTGAGGAATCAATATCACTGTCCAACAATTTTTTATAAAACTGCTAAATAACATTTTTATAAGAATGAGAATTGTCGTTGTATGAAAAACGTGGAACCTTAGTTTAGTGCCGTTACTTTAATGTGTCGATAACATTTTAGTCAAATTATTAATCGAAATGCAAATGATGCATTAATAAGAACACTTTCAGAAAACAAACAATATTTATTGAGTTACAAATTAGTTAACGAAATGCTTCAACGAAAAAAAAATGTGCAACTAAATGTAATTTTAACATGTTTCGATAACCATTTTAAAAGGAAATAAGATATATTCAAATTCTTGGTGTTCTTGAATAATTCAAGGATCTTTATAAATTTATTTTAACCTAATTCAATGTATCAGGAACTAAATAAAATGCATTTGAAATTGAAGGAAGTGAATATTCTTATTAAATTAATATTAATAGTTCACAATTTTCGTTAATTCTTTTTCAATTTCTGAAAAATTCCAAGTGGAAAACAGTTTAACCTAGTTAAAATTTATAATTAAAATAATTAGTTTCTTTTTACCATTTGCTTCTTAAATTAAACAAAAAATCAGAATAAGTTTCTTCGTCAGTAATAAATTTTAGTTTAATTAATTCGATATTCGTTGTAGGAATTCTCCATCCTTTTACGATATCATTTATATGGACGAAATGGAAGTAATGAAATATTTAAAAATTTGCTAATACATTTTGGAAATAATGAATCGTTCATTGTTTCGACAGAACGCACATGTGCACCAAAATTGCGTTTATCGATATTACTGAGAATGTGGTTGTTTTGTTTGATATGAAGAAGATTGTGTGTCTGTAAATAATATGAAACTCTTGAGATAATTATGAAGAATTAGAGATGATGATGATGATGATCTTAAGTAAAGAGACACCGTTGGGTTTTATGCATTCAATATGCACATACCTTTTGGTATTCGTTAACACATCCATCCTACTCATCTAATTGTTGATTGATTCATTTATTGGATTGTTACATTTTAATAGAGTTATGAATGTAGGATGAATTATCTTTAAGGATTTTTTTGTTTCGAATTATTGAGTTATCTCAACTAATTCGAAAAGAAAAATACTTATTGTTACAACGAAAATTTGTTGGTCGAAATGCATATGAAAAATGGTTCCAACATAATTGGATGTATACTGGATGAAAGTAACCTTCAAATAAGTAAATTCATATTTGTAATTATTTGTATAGAATAATAACAATATGTAAGGAGTGATGCACCTAACTCCCCAAAATTCTTTAGGATTTTGAGAAATGTAATTAAAAATTTTATTTCATTTCCGACGTCTTATGGAAATTTGATATTTTCGATTAATCATTCGTTAAGATAGTTCGAGAAGTTCTCTAATATCAATCTCGCGAATAGCATAATCATTTGTCTTTTCATCTCTTTCATAAAACCGATGCAGGTACGAACTTGAAATTTTATTAGAGAAAACATTGAACGTTGAACGTAATCGAAAAAGATGTACTCTGAAATAAAAAAATCTAAAAAAACCAGAATAATTTTCCTGAAATGATATTACATTTCAATAATATCGTTATTAGTTCGAATATCATCTCAAATTATTTGACGGACGTAATTCATCAAAAGGTAGTTCCTTTCCTAGTCTTTCCCCTTTTGAAAAGTTTTTCAACAATCTTTCGAATTTTTTTGTCAAATATTTGACATGTTTTCCCGTCCTTTCTTGTACAGAAAATATTTGGTGAAGAAGTAAGACATAATTTACAAAAAATTTTGGTTTATAAAAATTCTAAATCGGTTTGTTTTTCTGGTTTGTACCCAAAAATATAATTCAGTTTTATAGACGAACATAAAAAGTATTAAAAGATAAGGATTATGAAAATTAACTCGATGTTTAGTAAGTTTACGGTTTAAACGATTTGGCGTATCGGAATGTAACATCAGATACATCATGTCAACCTCATGTTTCATCGAATTTTTCCTTGTCTACATTTGTTAAACTGACTTTTTGAATTATTTACAATAACTATATAGATTATAGAAAAAATAATCTTATAGATAATCCACCATTCTTAATCAATTATGTTCTTTGCATCTTCATTTTTAGTGTAAACCAGCCTTGGCAAAGGTAACTCTCATTTGTTGAAACATTGAATAATTTCCATCTTGCGTAACATAACTGATGGAATGGAGAATCAATTAGAAATGATTAGATGTAATGCTTTTAGCAAAAGTGCCATAATTTGCTTCAGTTAAAATGACCTTACCAATTGTGCAGTTTAACAATTATTTCATTCCAAACTTTTAACGAACTGGACAACGATCATATTATGTCTTAACAATTCGTTTTAACACAATCTCTAAAGATATCTGCAAACGAAAAGAATATTCGGGTTAATTCTTTTAATCTCTAATTTACTTTCAATTGCCTTCATTCTAACATACGAAAATAATTACTAATCTTCTACTTGTGCGTTGCCTTTAACATATTTAATTTTCATTTTTCCATCCTTCTATCCTAATGTGAAACTTTCTAAAATATCATCTTCTCAAAATTAAACGATTAGAAAAAGAAAAATGTATTTCCATTTTTGACTGTAAATTATACATCTTTGTTTTCGTTCTTCCATTTGGAACAATGATATATTGATACATATATTAAATGATGATATGAGAGAAGAACGTTCTTCGTCCGTTCCTCCTTCTCGATCATATAAAAAATAAAGGAAATATCTATTTCTGTGGATAATACAGCTGTGGATAAGATAAATAAAATCGATAGCAATAAACGATTGAGATAAAGATGCAAACTCACGAATTGTATAGAGATCTCCTCAACCGTTTTTGTTCGTTTGTGGCTTTCTTTCTTTCTTTTTGTGGTAAGAATTTGGAGTTCAGAATAAAATATTTTATCGTTCTCTACACAAATATTTAATGTTTAAAATTTTCACTGCATATATCATATCTACCTATTGAACTCCATCCGCTCACATTTTACAATACGGATTTAGATAACATCAAGAATCTATTAAAAATATCGATGTTACTGATAGAACAATCTTGATGTAGATGTAGAATAGGTGAAGAATATCTGTACGTAAAAGAAAAGACTCAGATTATTTTCCGATGTTATTAATTGTTGTGTAACTGTTGAAATTAATTTCATCGTATACAAAAGATGAAAGATGTTTTAGAAAATAAAGTGCACAAATAATTGATGGAAAGAAATAATTGAGAAAGAAGAAGAAATCGTTCGTAGATAGAGTAAAAGTTAACATCGAAAATGATGCAACTGAATTATTTCGTAAAACATTTACCCATGTTCTCTATCAGCCAACTCTAGCATTTGATGATTCGACGTGGAGAAGAAGAAATTATGCACATCGTATGGAAACAGGAGATTAGCAACAGGTCTCACCAGATGATGAAACGGTTCATCCTTTCAGTCGTTTATTGCTAATTAAGCAGGAGTTCTCTAACCATCGAAATATTAAATCAAAATATTAAATCGAAATGATAAAATTAAATGAGAAATTAATCTAGTTTTTCTTGAAGGTTCTTCCTCAAAACAACATTCACACAAACATCATTCACCATTAGATATTCATTCACCCTGGTGGAAAGATAAAAAACGACTCCAGTTCTTATATACTTTATATTTTAGACCTCTTAATTATTATTTTAAAACGGCTCCTTCCGCTTTCATGAGGAGTTTACTTCACATAATCGTCTATAGAACTTCTTAACGAAGTTAAACTCCTCATATTCAAGATATTTTTATTTCCCAAGTAGTCTCCCCTCCACAACCATGATGATGAAAAGGTTTTCTTTTTAAATATCCTTTAACTATTCTTTATTTCTCCATCAGTTTTCTTATGTTTTTGCTTGTTGTTTCGATGTTCTCATCAATATTTTCTTCCATCGTGTATTCCTGCCGTTGTTGAAATTGCGTTGAAAATTAAAAAACAAATATATTCTTTTTTTGTTTCTTCCCAATAATAACAAAATTCTAGAGAACCTCTTACTTCTTATTTTGATTCGTGAATAGTAACTAATTCATTTTAATGTCTTTAATTTCAAGGAATTATCCAAATTATCAAACAACTTCATATGAACCAAATGCTTCTCAATATCAGCCTGAACACAGTCGAACTTCTTTGAATAAATACCATTGGAAAGAAGAAGATAAACCGAATGAATTATATTCAAATTGGAATCATCAAGACAATCCCAATGAACGGTCGACGAATGATACGTCTCTGAGAAGAATAAGTAAGAAAGCCATCGAACTCAATACGTTACTCAACAAGAATGGCCCGACGAAGAATCGCATTACAATTTCATCAATAAAACCCGACCTGAAATCTTATAATAATATCATTTCTGATACAAATAAAAATAATCATTATTATAATCGTTCGAATGATTATCAAACCAATTCCAAATATGAGAAGACTATTGAAATTCAACCGACAAAATATTCGGTTTTAATGCAACCAATTCATTCTCCAACGAGTTTTAATAATCAGAATTACGAACAGAATTATCATCAGAATCAACAACCATCATTGATCACTAATTATAATAACAATCAGAGAAATAATTTCACTCATCAACCAAATTCATTCGATAATAACAATAGTAATCAACCCAGAAAGAATAGTATTGTGACTCTGAACTTAAGACGAATAAACACACAATTAAATGATTCGGAATCTATCAATAAATTCGGATATATTTATTACGATCCTGATAAACAATCAATAAATAAGCAAATTGAATCCAATCAATCAAATATGGATCGATCTGGAGCAATGCCATTTCGAAGAACAACAATATCATCAATTAATATTCCAATGGCTGACTATGACAATGCAGTTCCATCCAATAAATTAAATAAATGGAATATTAAAAGACGTCTCAGTAGTGAAACCGAAAATATCAAAGATTTATCCACCGATTATGATTACACACCTCACCATAATCCGGTAGGCGAGAGTAATAATCCAATTGCTATCAAGATCAGTAGTACTGCACCAACTATTCATCGACTACCGAAATATAATCAATCTCCAAATAACGAGAATAATAATATGATTCAAAATAAATTTTCTAATTATGATTATGGTCGATATCAACCAAAATATTCCAATTTCTCTCAAAATAATGATAAAATATTTTATCCTCAACCCACTCTACAATCGATTAACAAACCGAATTCTTTTTATAATCCTGATTCATCACCCGCTTCATATAAACCTGATTTATCATCAACATCTTATAAACCTGATATACCATCAACGTCTTATAAACCTGATATACCATCAACATCTGATAAACCTGATCTGGCATCAACATCTTATAAACCCAATTTGTCACCAAGAAATTACCAACCTGAACCATCATTATTATCATACAAATCAGAACCATCAGCAATGTCGTACAATCCCGATCAATCGCCAGTATCATATGAAAATCGTTATAAACCATTTAGTCGTCCAAGTAACCTGAAATTATTTACTCCAATGGCACAACCAAATATTTGGCAACCTCAAGTTCACACTCCAAAATCGACGTCAGAAGATTCTCAAAAAAGTTTTCCCGTTTTTACCGACAGTTATTCGACAGGACAGACTGATCAGGAAAATTATTCGAATCCCATTTATCAACCATCAGAATCAACACTTGTGCCACAAAAAATCGAACCTCAATATGACGAATGGTGGAAGAATGAGAAAGATATCGAGAATTATGACAGAAACGAACCAAATGACCATTATCGAATGGGGAGACCATTAGCACGAAAAACTCATTCAGAAAAATATCGTTCATGTTCCCCATCTAAAAACAGTTTCAATATTCGATCTTATAATAATCATTCATTCATGTATCTTAAACTAATTTGTTCTAACAGAAATTGGTAGTCGGAGATCGGTAATGCCATGTTGCCCACCGTATTTCGGAGATGTACATCGTCGAAGTCGCATGGACTTAAAGAATGAGCACAAACGCTTAGCACATGCCATAGCTGCATCATTAGATCCATCAGTTAGTAAACAATTATTTAACACACCAACATCTTTGGGAAGTCATAATGACATGCTCAAGGTATTCTCCTTTATTGTTACCGTTGCCAGAAAACTACCTTTCTATTTCATCTATCTATCTATATATCTATCTATCTATTTACATATGCTATTTTATTACTTAATTCCTTTCTAATTATTTTACACAAACATCTTCATAAAACGTGCCATTCCCTAAAAGATCGTTTTAATATAGGAGAAACACTTTCGAAAAAAACAAAAATCTCTAAAATTATTGCCATTAACAGGTTACAGAACGATTAGCTGAGAGAGAGAAAATGAGACAAGGATATCCTGCTTCCGAATGCCAAAGTGTTCTCGATACGGAAATACCAGATGTCGTCCTTCGAAGTGTTGAGATGGCGAAGCAGCAAGTTAAAATTTCTTCCAATTACTCAATAGCTTTTGGATTTTTCTTGCAGGATGCAAATTCACAAATCGCTTGTGCTAACGATTGGGCAGATACGAGGGCAGCGGTGGGTGAAATTTCCTGTCCAGAAACTACATCTCAGATAAGTGCAGCACATGCCATAGCTAACGATATAACTGGAGGATTACAATCGCCATTCGGACGCTCATCTGGAAAAGGAGCAAAATTATTTCAAGTTTCGATAATAAAATTCATTCTCCATCTTTTTAATTATTATTTCCAATCGTTAACAGAAAAGAAGGGAACGTAGTGAAAAATTTATTGTTGATGAACAAACGAGAAATCGTTTCCAACCGACGACTCAAACACCAACACCAGTTTATGCCGAATTACCGATAAGATATACCCAAAGTGATGCAGATGAAATCAGTTCATACGATCGATCTTCCACCAATCAATACAATTTTTATAATCCAGAACAAAATGCTGCACCAAAAGTATTCCCATCTTATTTACCTGCCAATCTCAAAGTTTAATTATATTATTAAATAAATTTTTTTTACATGTTTAAATTTTCATTTATTCTAAAATTAAAGAATGAAAAACCATCAAACGAGTATAGTGATCGACGTACATTTAACGCCAAACCAAAAGGTTGGACACCAAATTACACAAGTTCCCGTTTTTTTTCGAGAGGTTTCTAACAACTTCATTTTTGATATGTTTCAGTGACAACACCTTCATTACAATCGTTCTCAACAAATACGGAGAAGCCAAATTATACGGATTTATAGAAGGATCGTTAATTAATAATTTATTTTTGATTATTGATGGTGAAATTAATAATCTCTCTTAAACATTTAATGATAATAACCCGGTCTTCAATATTTTTGCGCTTCAATCTCATTTTTGCATTCGAAATGTTTATCGCATTTATGATTTTACTTCATATGGGAATATAATCATCTTTCTCTATATTTCAACAAAATAACTTGCGATATTCATTGACATCTCTTGGCTTCTATATAAATTAATGGTATTACTTCCATCACAACCTTAACCAACCGAACAAGTGTTTTATTATTTTTAACTACAAAAATAATCGATGAATAAACTTACGTTAAATAAAATGATATTTCATATTTCATTTATCCTTCTCCTTATATTTCGATCCATCCAAGGTTCGTTCAATTTGGATGTTCTTCAAATATTTCATTTTCTCATTATCATTAGGAGACTTAAGAGATTATGGTGGAATTTATTTATGGAGAGATTTTTGTAAAAATGATAAAATGTTGATAAACATTCGTCTCACTTCCACCAATACCAGTAGTCCAAATCATAAAAAATCAGACAAATGTACATTAGAGACTTTTGCATTCAAAGAAAAGCATACTATGACTGATTTCTTATTTTACACTATTTATTTTCAAATCGTAAACCAAATGGATAGAAAAGTGACGACGCCGGGAGAAAAGAAAGAATCGTTTAAACCGTTCGATATGGAATTCGAGTTTGATGTTAATAGAAATTTGACAGTTGATCAACGTTTTCCTGTAAATAAATACTTATTGAAATGTGAAGATTCAAGGGGCAATGATCGGGCATTTGTTATTATAACTCTCATATAAAATTAGTTTGTTCATTTTAGATAAAAGATTTCCTTCTCTGCAACAGGCTGTGAAGGGAATATCGTTATTCCAATGACGAACAAAAAATTAGTAATAGCTGCACCATTAGCGCCATGTGAGGTTCAGAATTATTATCAAATCGATCTAATATTCGTCATAAGTTAAATTAGACAATAATGACTCTTGAAACTCAACCGAACGATACATTGTTCCTACATTTATGTCTCTTCGCCAGAGGTGATGCAGTTCAAAACAATTCATCATCGGTTTATCAATTAACAATCTCAACAGTTGAATTAATTGTCTATTGCAGGTACCTACCGAATTCTTACCTTTGAAAGATATCACCTTCTTCTATCCCAACAATTATTTGCAGGACAGAAGTGCCCAACCAAAATTCCCTATGAACAGTTTATCGAGAATCTTAGGCTCCGCTTTAATCATTTCCATACCCGTCATTATAATTTGCATCATATCGTGGATTGTATTCTGCGTTAAATTATCTCTAAAAGATCATCATATTATTATGAGAAAATAAAAATTGTTATAAAAAAATTTTCAATTAATAACTGAACTTAAACTAACATAAGTCATTAAAATTTAACTTTTTGGTGAGGTATAACCAAAACTATTTGGCACTTTCATGAGAAATACTGAACATCATAATACGTGCTAATTTGAATTTCTATCATCTTTATACTATTTTTCACTAAATTACAAAATTCTGTATGAAATGACCAGTATAAATAGAAAGAAAAAAGACAATTTAAATCATCAAATTTTATTTCTCAATTCATAACAAGCAATCTCAATTTATTCTTTAGAATTACCAAATACCAACAATGAATGTCATGTATTACGTCGCCGTCTTTTGTTTAATGGCAGCTGCTGCTGTTAATGGACAACG
>JALJEE010000947.1:0-41125 GCA_023231475.1 Seison nebaliae
AAATCATTTATTTCCGATGATTCACCTAGTGAGTTATCTTATTTTCTTCTTCATTTTACCCCGTGGGGATTTGGTTTTATAATAAAAAAAAAATAAATAAATATGGAAGATCTTGAAGACGCGATATTACGAGAGAAAATCAATATTTATACAAGTTTCTTTCTTTATATTTCTCCTCTTAAAAGTTTCGTTGTCTTATTGAAGAAGACAACGTCGAATCAATGAATGATGAGGAAGATGATAATGATCCAGTACTTCCTTTAACGGAAATGCTCTCAAATTTATAATTAATTTTCTATAAAATAATTAAAACGAATAAATTATTTATGAGGGAAAGTTAATACTCCGAAGTTATTAGAATTCGGTGAAATTATGTAACATTTCCGTGGGGAATCTATGGAATAATTGAGCAAATTCATGAAACCCCCATCTTGACTGATAAATGCGAAAGGAATTGTAGGGTTCAATTTAGCATTAAAATAGGAAAAGTAGAAGTCAAGTGCAAGGTCAGCACTTTCCCTTACCATTATCGCGCTCGGTGTTACGAGATGCGATTCACAATCAGGCAATGTTGTATCCGGGTCGAAATAACTATTGGTACAACTTATTACTATATATTCCATATCGATGAACACCGCCATTTTTTTTGCAGGTATTCTTGCATTTTCTCTATCGTAGAATAGAATACCTTTCGAATTAGCCATTGTAACCAGGACAGAATCCAATGTACCTTCCAGTTTCCATTCTTTCTTTTTATAAGAATACCACCTCTTTACTTTAGGGTCTGGTTGCAGTCTTTGATTTGGTGATTTCTTCCAGACATTTTCTGTTCTCTTTTTCATCATCTCATAAACCGATTTGTTGAAACCAAGAACTCCCTTCGTAACATAATGTTTTTGTAAACTAAAGAATTCCGGATTCCTTTCCCGGATGTCAGACGATACTGGGTAGTCAATTTTATTACGCTTTTCCCCGTTGAATATTTTTGGCCTCGAACTCATGTTACCTTTGCTACCGTATAAAATCAAAAAAACTGCTACGTTTCAACCAACAACTAACTATGCTAAACGAAAAAATACAACGAAAATTAGAACAAAAAACGAATTTGACCTAAACGAAATTGTTGTTTTGTAATTTAATTTGAATGTGTAAGGTGTAATGTGAAATTCCAAGGGATTCAACTGATTTCTCTTCCAATAAAACTGACATATTTGAAACAAAGTCTACTAGATAAAACAGAATGTCAACATGGTAACATGAACATTCTGCGAGGAGAATTCATATCTCCAAATAATCTGTGTTTTTTTCATCTTGTTCAACTAATGGTAAATAATTGAAATTAAAAATTGTTAAAAACGATAAAAGATGAGAATGCGAGCAGTAAATTTTTATGAAGTTGTTTCAATTGTCTTAAATATATCTTTGAAATTGTTGGAAAATCAGTTTAGAATCATTTTCTCATAAATGTTTGAAAGGTTTTTTGGGAGAAATTTATCGAAGTTGTAATTTGAAAGTTTTTAATGAAAATTATGTTGAAATAATAACTCTAATTAAGAATTATAATTTATTAGTACAAAAAGTTGTGAGAACTTTAAACACATGATGGTAAGTTATAAGTTAAAATTATTAATGACAAGCTACTTTAAATAAACGAAAGAATGAACAGAAGAATGACATTCATTCTTTCCGTTTAATTTCAATTTGTTTTCATTTGTTTCGTTAGTTTCACTTCGCAATGGACGCTACTACTTGTATGAATACTTGTTTCACAAAAAAACCATGTCGACCCCATTTAATGGGAGCAGATACTGCATGTTTTTCGTTACATCGACCTTCACCTAATGTTAATTATCATTGTCATCAAAAATGTGGTGCATTCGCCAGATTGTCATTTTGGTGCCCAAACAACAATCCCCGTAAACACAATTTTGAAAGATATCCTTGTACATGTTATAATGTACGTCGTTTTCAATAGACTTTAATTTCATTATTTGTTTTAGATTGTCACAATAAAAATCTTTGAAATTTCTTCATTCCTTTCTATTTATTGGAAAGATATTTATATATTTTTTCTTTTTTAATAACATGTCTCTGTGGCGCAATCGGTTAGCGCGTTCGGCTGTTAACCGAAAGGTTGGTGGTTCAAGCCCACCCAGGGACGGAAAAAATTTTTCAATTTTATTTCATTTTTCAACCGCAATTTCTTCATGGAACCATCATCGAATGATTCATCATTCAAGAACGACAGATAAACAACAACAGTTGATTATGTAATTAGTAATAAAGATAGAATTGAAGCTTAGAATTTTGAAAGAAAATAAATTTTTAAATGAGAAAATGGAGAGGGAAGAAATTGTGAGAGGAAATGTTTGTGAAAACTGATTGGGAGAAGATAAACGAGTGAAAAAAGAATAAAAGTAAATAGGAAAATTGGAATAATGTATCAGGTTTCTGTATTTTCTTCTTCTTCTTCTCCAACTTTTTTCTAGCCGTCAGCACCTCCAGCATATAATGCTGCTACCGGTAGTACTCGACCTGATCCCATACAACTATTTCATCAAATTGCCAGCGACCGATCGAGAGGTCATGTCGTTTAGTAACTTTGTTTCTAAATGAAATGCTTTCATTTCTTCCTAGGGAGAATTGGAGGCAGATCAATTACAGAAGATTCTCAATCAGACTGACTATGCACCACTTTGTTCGAATAATTCGTTTAGTTTAGAAGCATGCAAAATCATGATCAGTATGCTCGATGTTCCTATTCTCTTTCTTTTCACTTTAATCATTCATTCCCTTTTAAAGAGAAGAGATTCGGGAATGATGAATGAAAGTGAATTCACCGAACTTCTCCAATGCATCAAATTATGGCTACAGAAATTCATGGAATATGATAAGAATCGAACTGCACAAATGGAAGCCAACGAACTAAGACAATGTCTTCGTGAATTCGGTTCGTTTTAAATAATTATTAATAAATAATAATAATTCAAACACAGGATATCAATTCTCTGATGATACGATCGAATATATGTTCAGGAGATATGCGACGTTCCATAGTGGGAAACCGACGATCAAATTCGATGATTATCTCGCCCTCATGGTAAGAACAAGAGCACTCACAGGTTTATTTCTTCCTTTTTTATTATTCACTAAATTATTATCAATCGTTTTTAGAACGTTTTCTAAATATCGACAAGGAGGAACATGGAGCGCCGAGAGGTAAAATCACTTTAGATTATGAAGACGTTAGAAAATTTTGAAAATTATTGATTATTAATTGAAATCATATTTTAGTTTATCCAAATGTCCATTTCACTATAGAAACGCGATGAATAAGGAGAAGCATTTAAATTAATCGTCAAATGAAATATTACGCGCAAATTCTATTCAGAGAAGAAAATTCTATTTTGTATAACATCTTTTACTATTTTCCCATTTTATTCGAATTTTATCGTCATAATCATTATTTGTATTTGGAGTAAACGAGAAGAAATTTACAGTTTGTTTTCATATTGAATAATTGAAGAAGAAATAATAGAAAATTCAAAATAATTTATTCTGATGATTTCTCATCATTCGAATATGGTTTTATAATTAGACATGAATTTCGTTCAAGTTCGGAATGATTATTTATATGTAAAAAGAAAATAGTAATTAATTTTTGGTATTATAACGTCGCAGTCGCAAAAAAGGAGAAAGTAGATTATTTATTGATAAAATTTAGTCGTAATTGAAAGGAAAAAATTTGTCGATTTTTAAAATAATTTATATAAATAAAAAGATTATATATTATACATCTTTAATAAACTACATCCAAATATCTTGTTTATAAGTTCCAGCTTTTTGTTTTTGTAATAAAATACTTTTCGCCTCTTTTTTCGTTAACGCTGAAATATGAACATAAATTTCTTATATATGAAATTAGAATATTAACTTTCATTTTCCATCAAAATATGAATAAATGATTCAGATAAATCCCTCCAGAATGTCGATTGTTCTCCACATCCGTAAATAACGGCTGGTGGATAAGATTGGAGAGAATTCTCCATTTTCACATTACCCAAAATCAGTTGTTTTATCATTCGTTTGTATCGAGTTCTCTTGAGTAAATGTTGAACGTATCGATCGTCATTTTGGAGACAATCTAAATGATTATTTTCTGAACGAGAATAAATGTATAGATAATGAAAGTGATAATTATTCCTCTCATATTCCATACATTCCTCATAAAACAAATGTTCTTTCGGATATCGATAACCAACGAACAAATAACATGGCGCTTCAATTTTCCGATGACGTAGAAATGAAATAAACGGTGTCACACCACTACCTGGCGCAATTAATATTAGTGGAACTTGTGGAGAATGAGGCAAATGAAATTGTTGAGACGATTTCTTTCTTTCCATCATCGATATTGGAGAATTGATTGGAAGTGATGAAAGATAAGAAGGAGTCAACGGATAATTGATCAATGATGGAACTGTTTTCGATGGAACGATTAATTCATTCCCAAAGATGAATTTAAAGAACGTTCCATCATGCATTGAAAATGGTGAATAATATCTAGGACGAATGATTGGAGTAAATTTGATGATATTTGATAACAATTCTTCAATTTTCTTTTTCGGCCAATTAGCGAAAGTGATTAAATGAAATTTGAAAATGACAAGAATGTCTAATAAAGAAATCATATTTGAAAATAATTCATCATAATATTTCTTCCCATCTGGTATCGATAATAATCTCAGCATATCTTTCTCTTGTGGATGGTCGAGATAAATCGACAAAATTTTCATTAATTTCTAAAAATTTTTTTCAAAAATATTTTTTTTTACAAATATTTTATCAACTTTCGATGGTGTATCTCTTAGGGATAGTTTTGTTGAAAGATATTCTGTCAAAGGAATTTTAATGGGAAGAGAATCTTGTTTGATTCTTGACGAATTTACATTTCCAGTTTCCACAACATACTCATCCCATTGAATTTGGTTGGCAAATCTGGAAAAAGAAATTTAAATGAAAGAAAATAGAGAAAGTTAAAACAATTTCTTAAAGAATTCTAATTCATTCTCGTTATTTGATGGGTATATTCCAATGGAATCACCTGGTTCCATGTCGATATGATAATTCGTTTCGAATTCACATTCATAATATCGACTGCCGATAGATGGTTGTGGAATTTGAGAATTTTCATATTTTCCACTATCACATTTATTCACTCCGATAATTCGACCATATAACATCATTTCGTTAATGGATTTCTGAGAGAATTCTAATTTTTCAATCGATTTCCCTTCCGAATAATCAAAAGATTCGACATCATAAAACTTCTCGATATTTATTGGATTTGATTTTAATTCATCGAATAATTTCTCTTTAAACTTTTCCCAAATCAATTTTTCGTCGACGGAAAAATCTTTCAATTTTAATTCATCAAAAAAATTAGATAAGTTCGATACAATAGTTTCTTCCTTTGATAATTCAAATTTATTTTCTTTTAATATCGTTGTTGTTGTTGTTGTTGTTGGTGGTGGTGGTTGATTATCAATTTTTTTTATCTTCCAATATTCTTCTTTCCATTTCTCTACTTCTTCCAATAAATCCAATTCATTATCTGCAATGAACAGTTTCATTAACGCATTTCCACCACATCTTTTCAAATGTTTCGCAACTTCCCTAGGAAATTCTCCGAAAGTTGTATAATTCGAATCTCCTAATCCCAAAACACAATAATTCAGTCGTCCTAATGAATTATCGGGTAACTGAGAAATGTGTTTATGGAATTTAATGGCATTTGATGGCGGCTCACCTGCACCAGTCGTTGACGTTACAAAAATAACATTGTCCAATTTATTCAATTGAAATTTCTTTCCAATATCGTCCATTTCATAAACAATCACTTTCTTATTCAAATACCTCAGATCCTCTTCCAATTGCTCGGCAACTGCTTCTGATTGACCTGTTTCTGATCCATAAATGATCGTTATGTCATCCATTTCCTTCAATGAAAGATAGTTGAATTGATCGGAATTTATTATTTGACAAGCCGTATTATACAAAACTAAATAAGCATGATATATCACTTATCGATTTTCATAATTGATAAAAATGAACATTTAATATGATTTTATTCCTATATATTCTTTGGCTCAACGATAAAGTTAATTAAATTAAATTATACAACTGCTAATTAATTAATATAGATTCTCTTAATTAGACTAATTAGTCTAATTAAACTTTCATAATTTTTTCACCGTTTTTAAATTAAACTTTTTTAAATATAAAATTTAAAATTTCCTAATTAGAAAAGTTTTCAATTTAACTTTTTAATAACTTTATGAGATTGTTGGTTAAAATTGAAATAGAAAGATGGTAATTTATAATTTCTTGTTGGAAATTGACAGTTGATAATCAGAATAAATAGAAAAGATGCGATAATTATGGTAATCATAAAACTATTGCCCAAACCTGTAATTACGGTGAAATGATATTACGTTGCCCGAAAAAAATGAGAATTTAAGAGGCTTTTGTTCATTCAAAATTAAAGTTGTAGGGTTCATTCGAAAGAGCATAAAATTTAGCTTAAGATAGCAGATATCATTTCATCTTAAAAAATTAAGCATTGGTTTAATAATTTTAAGAAAGTACCGTAGCAGACAAATGTCTGTGTCTCCTATTAAAGAACATATAATTCTAAAAAATTGAATTTGATGAAAAAAAATCATAAAAAATTCAACTTCTTTCTTAGTATTTTTTTACTAACATTTAATTTTTTAAAATGAAATGTTGTTCGGTCAAAAGAGCATAAAATTCTCCGAAGTAACTCATAAAAATACTTCGAATGTTACTTTTATTAAAAGTAACAGCACCTGTAATTACAAACAATTTCTATATTTTGTTGAAAAGATACAATCATTCCTAAATATCCCACAAATTGAACTAAAAATAATTCAAAAAAAAATCACTTATAATTGATGAACTTATAATTTTTAAGAAAATTATTGATGATGAGATAATGGAATATTGAAAGTGTTGTTGTCATAGAAACGGGACATTCTTCCTTTAACTGAACTTCCTTCTAAATTTGTCTCGATTAATTTCACAATATTATAAATAATTTGAAGACAAACTACATTGTTAACGGATAATCATCGTAATATACAAATATCACTAAGACTACTTCTTCAAGTCGTTAGGCTAGTCATGTTTTATGGAAATTGTCCTGTTGTTGATTTAAAAAAATTGAATGTGTAGTTTTTTTCCATTTTTCAAATGTCAGTTTTGTTCGAAGAAGAATCGGATTGACGAATTGTTGTCTGTCGCCAAATGTGAGAGATGAGATATTTATCAAGTTGTGAAATATCATAATTAGACGAATACAATTCTATTTTCACATTACACCTTTTGTCAATTTCCCCATTTAATTCGTTCTTTCGTCATTTCTCTGGTTTGTCGAAATTGAAGAGAAATTAAATCTTTCATTTTTACATCCTCATATTGATAATGTTTATTTTCGCAATGAAATTGAGAGGAATCTCAATTCGTAATATATATACATTCCGAATACGAACATATTGCCATTGAAGAATTAGAAATGATTATCGTCGAAAAATTGAAGACCATTGAACTGACTGCGGCGAAATGAAAGTAAACTGTAAGATTATGAAATGTTATTTGAAGACAAAACATGTAAGAATTAGATGGAAGATGTTTGCATTCGAACTTTTCGTTCTGGAGAACATAGAAACGGTTTTACCCAAAAAAATGAGTGTTAATGTTAATGAGAAGTAAATTCGGGTCAGGAAGATCAATCGACTTCCTTTCTTCTTTATTTTCGACCATAACAAATCACACGACGATATCGATCATTCACATGAAATATAATAGAGACAATAAACGTTAAAATGACGAAAAAAGATAACTGATTCGAAGACGAATATCAATAATGATCATCATCACCATCATCATTATCCTTTGAGACAAAAGATTTAGACTTTCTCAATCAACTTTCTTTTTTTCTCTCACAAAAAATAGAGTAGTCGTCATTAATTTTATGATCTGTTATGTTCACAAGTTTATTAGCACATGAATTAGGTGTTGCAAAGAAAATCCATAATAATGGAACAGTTCAGAGAGGAATTAGTGAAAGGAGAAGGTCAAATTTGAGTTGAGTATTTGATTTTTGAATTTGTATTCTAGAAATGAATATTAAAGAATTTCTTGAGTTCCAGTTGAACGAGAAGGAGTTTGTTCTATATTATTTTTATTACTTCTCGATTTCACCTCTTGACAAATCGATTTGTTTGATCCTTGGATGATGAAGCTGTTAGCCGTTTGTCGATGTCAAAATGATGAACTTCCTTCATAATATTTCATTTTCGGCTGATACCGCTTCCCCATCAACACGAGCCGAAGCAGAAAATTGAGAGGGGGAACGCATTCGATTTCTACTTAATAGGATTTGTGAGAAACAATTAATTTCCTTTCTCATCAACTTACAATGGAATGAAATTTCGAAGAAAACTTTCTCAAAACAGAGAGAATGATATTACGTAAATATCTAATTTTATTTATAGAAATTGTGTAAATTGACTTATTAAGTTTAGAGGAGCGATTTAAGCTGTTAATCTCGAATGGGGTTTTCCATTCCATTTGGTCGCTTTCCAATCGTCCATACGTCATCGTATTTTTCATTCTGTTTCCATTCTCATTTTTCGTCACGGTAACGTAAACAAAACACCTTTCACTTACGGGCGGCATTATGCAACTGAAATTGTTTTCATCTTAATTTGCCCATTTGATTTCTTCTCCTCCTCATCATCGAATGTTTCCATTACTTTTCCCCCTCTCTTCTTCACATCTTCCATTATTCAATTCCATCGTCTTCCATTCCCAATAGACGAGAGGGACATTCTTCTCATGAGAATAAATGATATTTTATGGAGTTTCTTTCCAAATGTCCGAGATGATGTGAGTTTTCTGATTCTTTTATCAGAATAAAAAGATAAACATTCACAGAATCATCACACATCAAATCAATGAAAACCTAGTAATGATGTATTGGATAATTGAGAACGTCGTGAAAGAATATAAGAAGAGGAGAATGATCATTATCTTTCTCAAATGAAAATCACCAAACATCACCATCATCATCATCATCATCATCATGATGTAATCTTAATCAGAAATAAACAGAAGACAAATGATGACAAAGGAATATAAACTAACGGTCCATATTCAATTCGACTGTTAGAATCGAGTCGAGAACGACAACACAAATATTTACGGGATTTATCCTAATCAATTTTTTAATTTAACTTCCTCCTTTCACTTCTCTTTTTTGAGATTGTTCAATTGAGAAGTTAAAGTTTCATAGAATTTTCACGTCAATAAATCATAAAAAAGGAGAGATTGGCTGAACCGTTGTCTCTTCCAACAAATTAATTTCTTCCGTTTATCGCTTTGTTTTACGAATTCTTTACAAACGTTTATGCTTTCAGATCGATCTGTCGAACGTGATCTCTCAAATTATCGAAATTTCGATCGAAAACTAAGTTGAGAAGGGGAAACTCGAAAAATAATTTATTCCTTCCCAAAACTATCGATGTAATAGCCAGTGTCCGAATCATTCCCAACCACACTATCATTTGTCTTGTGGAAATTAGAGACGAGGGAATATTCTCTGCAAAAAAATTCGGTGATGAAATGATTCGTAATTCGTTAAGGGAGTTCAGTTAATGTGAGGAATGCCCTTCGGAATGTTATATGTTTGTAATGAATTTGATCAAAATAATGTTTTGTTCGATTTGTTAATAAAATAAACAAATTATATCGATCTCAAAATTCAGCAGTGGATCGTTAATGAGATAAATGAAACTGACGTGAGTTTCTTCTTCAACTCATTCGATCTTGAGAAGATGATACATTGGAAAAGGAATGGGTGAGAGATTGAAATTATTGTTCCGATAGAAATGTAGGAGGAACATATAAATCTCAATCATAATGATCGATATCAGTTGTTGTATATGTCTTCAACTTCATTATCATACGAATGTGGAGAATGATGGAAGAACATCATCAAAATGTTATTGAGATTTCACCTGATGTCTTCCATGTTTAACTATCGTGATTGTAGTCGTAATAAAAGATTATGACGACACGTTTTTCAACTTCTTTTTCTTCAGATTCATGATATTTCCATATCCATTCTCCATATTAACTTACCAGTTATTGAATAATTGAGCGAATTCTTATTTGCATTCGATTCAACTCTCATCACTCACAATTCCCTTCTACCTTTTTTTTGGTGAAAAAACCCATTTCCCAAATTCCTCAGAATCAGAATATTGATCATTATTGTCGATTTCTGATTGAATTGATTAATAATTAGTTAATTTATTTTAGTCTCCGATTAGTCTCCGATAGAGAAATGATTTGTGTGAGTACAATTTTAGTAAAGAGTTTCACTCTTTCTAATCTTATTAACTTCACTTCTTCTTGATAATGGAAGGAATTGATGAAGAACATGTTCCAATGAATTAGAGAAAGAAATGGAGAAATGCCTGCAAGAATTCCTTCAGAACAAATTAGAAATTCCGTGAGATAATTGTGTGAAGATATTCTTCGTTATTGGATCGCATTGATGCCCAAATTCCCAAAGAAGATGATTAATAGACAATCATTCTCCCAAATTATTGATACGCTCAACAAATTTTTTCTTCCTTTTTCTTATCAAGGACTTAACGGTATTCACGACAATTTTATTGTTGTTGTTTATGTTGATAATTATTCATAAAATCTCTTTTTTCTTACGTCTTCTTACGGATCGAAGTGAATCGAAAGTGTTAAACGAAAAACGAAAATATTTCCACCACGACCGATCCGAGTCATAAGGATCGAAGTAGGTACGAAAGAAAGAACGAAAGAAAGAAAGAAAGATGGATGGATAGATACAATGGTTCTATAATAAGTAATCGAGAAATATGTTCGATCTATCTTTATGACGAAAATTTATGTTAAATTCTTTATATCCATAAAACATTTTAGCCGAATCCAACAACAAGGAAATATCTTTGACAATATCTCGAAACATATGAATAAAGGAACTCCTTCCATTCGAATGGTAGCAGTTGTTGTGGGGAAAAGAGGAGAAATAAAGAGAATAATGTCCGATCAATCAAACTTCATTTTTGTGGTAAACGGATCAAATTTTATATGTCTACGACCTCTTCACATTTTCCTTTCTCCTTCCTACAATAACACGATTGCTTCTCATGCATTTTTCTCACTTTTTTTGTCAGTTTAATATAAAACAATTTTATAATTTCGCTCAAATCCATCATCGTTCCTCGATTAGGAATACGGTATTGGAAACAGAAGAAGAAGAATGTTGAGAGATGTTCGATTGATAATAAGATTAGAAGACATGGCGCTACGATAACTACGATTAATGAAGTGGCACTTTCGACTGGGAAGATGATTTGACATTTGTAAGTTCCATTCTCATTCATATGGTAAGTTACTTACATTCCCTTTCACAGCTTGCTATTCTCATTGTGCATAGAGACTCGATTGAGTAAATTTAATGAAACATCTCAGAATATTTCTTTTAGCGCTTCATTAATTTTTCCAATACTCCTTATCTAATTGAACTTTGATCTGAAAAGTGAAAATTTTATTCCCATTATAAGTGTGGAATGAATTATTTCAAAAAAACATTCGTTCGAATCGTTCTGTTCTAGTTAACTGGTTTGTGAAAACGGAAATTAATAGTCCTCTTCCTTAGCACAAAATAATCGATCTTATGTATTTTTTAAGTAAATATTATCTTGTTTAACTTCCATTATATGTCTCCCTGTATAAGGTTACATTCATCATCGTCATCTGAAATCGAATGGAAACAACGTTGGAATTCCTTGATGGGAAATGTTTCATTGTAAATTGCTAACGTGGAAGAATGATAATCGAGAATTCTAATTAATGCTTATGTGACCATATTAGGTTATGGATAGCTCATAATTAAATTGTTACACCAATTTGAGATGAATGTAGAAGATATTTAATGAATAATTTGACGATAGCATCTGAGGGGAAAAGGAAATGAGCAGCAACATACAATTGTCTCACAACCACAACCATCACCACCACCACTCCCACTAAATATAGTGTCATGAGGGGAAGATCGTTGAAAATGAAATAATTTGATGATGATTATCGTCATTCTCTTATCGTTCTTAATATAAGAAAAAATGGTTCAGTTCGATTGAGAGGTTATGGACCATATATCTTCATGTGGATCTATCCTGCTTCCTAAAACGATGGAAATGTTTATTGGAACTAATGAGATAAGTTGAAAGAGGAACATGTAATTCGTTATTTCATTTGGTGAGAGGAGAAGAAACTGAAAGAATTGATGAAGGAAGTGTAGATAATTGATGAAGTATTCGATGGCATCACGTAACCTTTTGAGAACGACAATATCAATTTCTTTCCTGACTTTACTATTTCCCATCTCTTCAATTCGATGTTTAAAGTTAATTTGTAAGAATGGTCAATTTTCGTTCAATTGATCACATCAGTCTTTGTGTTTATTATTAGTCTGTCGAATGATCGTTGGCAGTGGCTGCTTCTCATCTGTTCACCTTTTTTTCTCATTTCACTATTTATGAGATGAGCACATGACATGATTGACCTTTCAAAAAGAATGAAAGAGAAAACTATTTATGCTTAAAAACGATATTTATTTCACTTCGCTGATTTTGGATTATGGAAAACGAAGAAGATGATTTTCCAATCATCATTTCCATTTCAACACCATCACCAAATATTTTCTTACCGAAACTCAGCTGTTTCTCAATTAAAATCTTCTTTTCAAGTTCGATTGATTGACGAGATTGATTCTCATTATTTAATGAACAAATGAGAATCTGAAGAACTTTAACTAACTTAATTGAATGAATAACTTGGTATGAATTACGTACGGTTCCCTTCGTTTCAAACGAACGATACGAAAATCTTGTAATGAATTATCGATGTCGTCATAAAAGAGTAAGAAGAATTTTTTTTCGTCTTCTAATCGTTTCATGAGTGAGAACAATTGAAGATACTTTATTATTGTCGACATGTTCCCCATGTCGAGATGAGATAAGGCATCACGAATCATTATTCACCATGTTAATAGGTCATAGAGAATCATCGAAGCAAAATTTCTCTTCTTCCAATAATCTCCCAATGTCATCCCATAACTTCATCTAATCAATCGAACCATAATTCCATAAACTTTCATTCAATTCATCAAAATTTATTCAATACATTTTAATCGTTCATTTCATTTCATTGGAAACGATTTTCAACAATCAATTCGACAATGAATCGACAGATCTCCCTCTCATCATCCTCTCACACCATTTTTCTCATTTAGGGATTTTGTAACAATTAATTTTCATGTCAAACGTTCCAATTCTTTCTCATTCATCCAAACTTATCTTCACATAATATATCAACATTTACCATCTTCCATTAGAAATCAGGATTTTCTTTCAATCATCAATCTGGGATCTGTTATCTGAAAAAATCCATTTTCATTTTCTCTTCTTTTCCTCAACATTTCTTTCGAGAGATATGTCTCCTAGTTGAATGAGATGCAACAATTATTGCATACAATCACTTCCATCATATTACTTCTACAATTACTTCATTCGACCGCAACTACTTCTCAATTGATAGATGATAATTCGGAAGTGTTTGCAGTTAAATTTATCATATTTCTCCTAAATTTCCAAATCTCTTTTTTTATCAGTTACGATATTTGAAACGATTTGGATATTTGAATGATTTCCACGTACGAAATCGTCGAAGTTCATCATCGAACAAATATCATCGAGCATTGTTCGATTTCCAGAGAATGGCTGGTCTTCCAGCAACTGGTCGTTTAGATAAACCAACCATCAAAATGATGCACATACCGAGATGTGGCAATATGGATCGAATTGCGTCGAAGAGACGAAAGAAACGTTTCGTACTTCAGGGAAGCAAATGGGAGAAAACTGATTTGAAATATAGAATTGGTAAATATCCGAAAAGACTTGATAAATCTGAAGTAGACGAAGCGATTTCGAAAGCATTAAATGTTCACCTTTTTCTGATTGTTCTTTATCAAATTTTTCTTCTTCACAGATTTGGGCGAATTCCAGTAGTTTAACATTTAAACAAATTCGTTCGAATGATGTTTCGATGAAAGAGAAGACGAAAAAGCAAAATCCTGATGATTTAACAAATGACAAGAAGAAATTAACGAAGAAACTTCGACGTTTAGTCGACATCGGTTTCACCAATAGTCGAGGTGCGAAACATTTATTCTTTTACCATTTCGTAAAGAATGCAAAAAATAAAATTAATTCATTCAATCAAACAAATTATTCCATTAATCAAACTACGATTGTTCATGGGAAACCATTAAGTCGTAACGGCATTGCACACTCATTGAATGACACGAATAAAAGGAAAAATATCGATTTCATCATCTCATTCGAACAAGGTGATCATGGTGACGGAGAACCGTTTGATGGTATGGGTGGTGTTTTAGGACATGCTTTCTTTCCACAATATGGTGGTGATGCTCATTTCGATTATGATGAGTATTGGACCTCCAGTAGTTTCGATGGTTTGTCTAATCTCTAATTTTAAATTTCATTTTAACTCTAATTTATTAAACTTCCGTTTTTTTGTAGGTGTCAATTTAATGCAGGTTGCTGCACATGAAATTGGTCATACATTAGGATTAGAACATTCAGATGAAAATTCCGCGTTAATGGCACCATTCTTTCGAGGCTTCTCACAAGATTTCACTTTACATTCAGATGATATACGAGCAATTCAAGCTCTTTATGGACCACCAAACGATCAATATAATTCTTCCAATTCCCCAACACCATTTTCAACGTCATTCTTCTCATCCACATCACATCCATCATCTCACCAATTTAACAAAGACACATTCACACATGATTATGTGAACACTACAAATCGAATACAAACACCGAGTACAATAATCAAACGAACGATGGCGACGCCGATTATCGATCAAAAGGATCGACGTCTCCTCCAATATCATTTGGATCAAATTCGTCGATTAAAAGCGAAGAAATCGAAAGAAGTTGTAACGAGAAGTCGCACAAGAAATATTTTCGGTCCCAGTCGTTATTCGAAACATAAAACTTTCAATTCCAGAAGACGATTTGGTATCAAACCTTCCTTGAATAAAAGAACGACAGATAGACCGAATAATCGAAAAGTTTTCGAGAATAACCGTCGAGAAATGATTCGACTGTTAAAGAAACACAAATTTATTCAAAAACAGAAAAAAAATGAATCGAATCAGATGAAACGATCAAACATTATAAGACGAGAACGACTTAATTTAAAAGAAATTCGAAAATTAAGAAATATTCAGTTTCATTTGAAACAAAAATTATTTGGAAAAACTAAAGATAGAAATAAATTATTGAGAATTCAGACTTCCAAGATTTTACGTATTCGACAGAAACAAACGGAAATTTTGAAGAAAAAAAAGGAAGAAAATTGGCGGAAAATTTTCAACCGAAATCAACGTCCATTAACTTCTGGAAATTCCATTAAACTTGTTCAATTACCATCAACCACCATATCAACCATCGTCATGAGATGGAGGGATCGTTATAAAACATTTACCACTCAACCATCTCCAAAATCGAAAGTTTTCAAAGATTGGAGAAATAAACGTATTTGGAGACGTCCAAATTTCCATCAGTATGGAAAAACAATTAAATATAATCGTTACTTGAATAATGAAAAGAATGAAAATAATCCGTGGTCATCCTCAAAAACGAATTATTATTCTGGTCGCAATTTAAATTATCTTAAAAATTCTCATAATTGGAGTAAACGTTATCGAACAAACTATTTTAATCGTCATTCTCCAACCACCAAATATCATCAACAACAACAAATACCTCGAAAATATCAGCAACATCATTCCATTCGTCGATCAACTATAAATATTTGTAAAAATGAAGAAAAGATCGATGCCATATCTATTATGGCAAATGGAAATTTATTTATTTTTATCAGTTTACTTTCCTTTTTTTTTTTATATATATTAATTTTAATTTTAGATGAATTTTATTTTGAAATTAATAATGGAAAAATTGTGGAAAATAAACCAAAATTCATTAACAAAAATTTTAAAGGTAAAATTATTCCACAATCATTTGATGCAGTTCTCACATGGGCGAATGGTAAAACGTTCTTCTTCAAAGTTAGTTCACCTTCTTGAATGAATATTATGAAAAAATTAAAAGAATCGGATATATTGGCGTGGAACAAATACGAAAATTGATGACGGTTATCCCAAACTCATATCCACCGGCTTCGTCGGTCTAAATGAATCGAACGGTTTTTATGGAAATTTAGATGCAGCTTTCGTTTGGAGTGGAAATCAGAAAACTTATTTTATTAAAGGTTTGTCTTTCAACATTCTTCTTCCTTAAATTTACCACTTTTATAAAGGAAATAAATATTGGAGATATTCAATTTATTCGAACGAAATGGCGAGAATCGATGACGGTTATCCAAAACCATTAAATTTGTGGGAAGGACTTCCATCGAATATCAAAGCGGCTTTCCAAAACAAGAACCATGTCACTTATTTTCTGGGAGACAATGGTTTTTATGCGTTTGATGATATCAATTTCACCGTTAGATTTCTCAAAATTTTTAACGAAAAAATTCACCAAAATTTCTTTTTAGGTTAAAAGAACAAACGGTCAACAAAACAAATTTCATTTAAATAAATGGATCAACTGCTCGTCACGTTCAACGACAAATACGACAGGAAGAAGAAGAATTACAAATATTTACGATAAACAGAAATATATTAATCAATATCGGAGAACATTCCGTTCATCGTATAGAATGAAATGAACGATTTTTTTTACAAATTCCTTTCCATCAATTTCACTAACCAGAACAAACACTTCCACACAATTCTAAAAATTATTTTGTTAATTATTTGTCATCTTTTTCCATCCATATCTTGTAAATAAATAAAAACGAAATTATTACGATTTTGATCATGGGAAAAGAAATAGTAATTTAACATAAAACTAAATAGTTAAGGTGAGTACGAGTCTGTGTACTACACAGTGAAAAGAATTTGAAAAGGGAATTCATGGGAGGAAGACTATATAATTCTCTCTTTACTCCTCATTAGATGGGAGGACTATTACGATGATGTAATTTACTAAAATTGGTTAAATAACTATCAAAATTTTATAGGGAGAGACAGACAAAAATAAACTTAATTATTTCATTTACGCTTAATATTTAAATTATTAAATTGAAAAACCCCAACAAAAATTAACCAATAAAGAACTTTCAAAAATTGTTTGTTATCGATCTATGATCCATGTTCTTAAATTTGAGGGAGTTCCCCATATGTGAGAAAAAGTTCGTCAACAATTTCATTCTTCGTTTTTTTTGCTTATCAAATCGGAGAAGGTTCAAAGGCGTTTGAAATTTTGTAAGTGAATGAAAGGCAAGTGCCATGGAACGACAAAGTCGAAAAAAATTTATTTCTCTTCTTCAATGAGAAAACTACGATTGCAGTTTCTTACGAGAAGTATTTGAAATCATAGAAATATTTTTTGTTGATTCGTTCACAAATACCGGCATTTCTTTTCCAATTTCATTTATTATAATTTCATCACGAAAATTATTAGATTTGTTTAAAATAAATAATAATCCCTAATAATTTTTCTGATCCGATAATTTTGAAATGTTGTAAATTTCGAAGAAGTTAAGCCTATTTCTCATTGTTGACTGTTGTTGTTTGAATATTTGAATTGAAATATCGATTTTTTTATTGGATTAATTCATTGCGTTTTTTCGAGTTGTCTTTATTTAACTTCCCATCCATGAATAGTGGCAAGACGATGTATGACGCATTCTGCCACGTTGCTACGAACAGTATTTCGATTTTGTTATTTTTACGTGTTCGATGAGGCAAATGGAAAGAGTAAAAATGAGCAATTTCTCGTTATTTTAATTTCAATTTTTACATTATAAGTTAGTAATGTCGCATTTTGTTTCATGCGCTTTCTGCATAACATTTGAATAAGAGATTCCGCACACGTGTACTTGGTGCGTGTACATCTCGATCTGTGAATGAATATGTGTTTGTTATATCTGTTGCATTGTGTACATGTGACGGATTCTGATGTGTACCAGCAAAGAGAAGAATGCAATGTTCTAGAACCAAACTAATTTGACTTTGTCACGATGAGATTTGCTGTTGAAGAAAAAATTACAAGACTTCTCTATTCAATTCTCTTTCCATTCAACATTTTGCTGTATGTTCGAAGTGGGAAAGTATTTTATTTGAAATGAATCTTTCTTCGTCGAATCATTCATTTCTCATTCATTTGTTTATAGTAGTGGGATGCAGTTGAGAAATGAATGACTTTTGAAATTGAGACGAAATGTCTGAGGGAAATTTATTTTAATTCTTCCACCATTTCGTCGGAGAGACGAGGGAGGTGTTTTGAGGTGTGTCCACTTGTCACAGACGGTGAATAGTGGTTGATGGAATTTTAATGATTAGACATCGAATTAAAAGGAAACGTAAATTTTCTCTATAAATGTTTTCATGAATTTTTTCTATTTTTCCAATTCCAAATTCTAGATCTTTCACTCTTATCTCTTGCTCATTTCACTTATTATCTACGTGTTCTTTTTGTGGAGACGAAAATAAATAAATAAAATTTTCATTATTATCATTGTCCAATTTTGGCATCGTCATTTCACTACCAATTACGGTAAATCAATTTTATTCCTTCAATCCAATTTAAATTCTAAAAAAAAAGAGGAACGATATCATAAAACGACCGAATTAATTTCACCTCTACGGATTCTATTCGAGATCTTTTAAATTATTCATTATCATATTAGACATCTATTAACTTTAAAAAGCACAACAATCAAGTTCATATTTGAGAGAAACATTGAAAATTTTATATTTTTTCAAAAACTTAAAAAAATGTATTGATCAGATAGACGACGAGAATCGAAAGGAAATAATTTCCATCACAAATCATCTCTCTAACTATCTCATTGAACGAAATCGAGTTGTGTTGTTTGGAGATCATCATTGAACAATTCAAGGAAATTGCCCACGATTCGCTTTCTATCGATCATGAACCGAACGGAACGAATCGTCTTAAAAATCGGGAAGAATGAGGAGAATAAAGCGTGCATTCTCCCAACGCCAATCCCGCGTAGTTCCTCCAAGATAGCCATGAAGAGAGTAGGAGAGAAGATGTCGCAGGTTGTCGATCGATTAAATAAATCGAGGAAACCTGCGAAAAAATCGATTCAGCATCGTGCTATCAAGCGCATCTCGCCCGATAAACCGTCGAAGAATTTTAATAAGAAATTTAAGAAATCTCCAAAATCCTCATCCTCTCCATTGTCGTGTGATAGTGGAATCTCTCCAGGTGGTAATACACCTGCTGTTGTTACTTCTCCAAAAATATCCTCAATTCCCGCCTTACAATTCTACAAAGCTCATAAGTTTTCTTTTTCTCTTCAATTTCATCCAATTTTCTCCATTCAGAAATCAATATCGACAATTTCAAAATCGAAAACGTCGTTTATCACCCGGTGTGAGTGAAGGAGAACGATTGACGAAAATTCCGTTTGATTTCCATTTATAATTTGTTCGTCCAATTTTTTCTTTTAAAGGAGAAGTAATTTTTTGGTGGACTGGCCATTGATGGATGTTAATTCGAACATCTTTTTCCAAGAGATGGTCAAACAAACCAATCTTCCACCTACACCCACTTTGGAGAAGGAAAGAAGGAAATTGAGAATTTCTATGATCGAATTCTTGAATAAAATTACTCTGGATTGTATAAGTTAGAATTGATTTAATTTTATATTTTATCTTGAATAATTGAAATTAATGAAAAGGATATGGTACAGCTCAAATACAACCGGAATTTGAATTAATTATCGATGAACTTTTCTGTTTTCAAAGTTTAAATGAGAAATCAGAAATATTCAATACTTCAAGATATATGTGTCCATTACCTAATGATATCGACAACGATTATATGGTGGAGACGATAAAGAATCATTTGGCACAGAAGATTTATAAGATGAATGAAAAGAAGAACGCACGAACAGAAATGAATATTCTTCGAGATAGAGTCGAATCATTTTCGAAAGTCATAAAAAAAATCATAGGATTCAAATCGAATAAGACGTCGGACAAAGCGAAAGAGATGATGGAGAAAAGGTATTATCCTTTTCTATTATTCCTTTTTCTTTCATTATCTCTCATCTTTTTCTCATCTCTCATCATCATCGTCAAAACTCTCTCATTTCTATCTCTGCTGTTATTATTGTTGTTGTTGTTATTATTATTATTATTTCGATACTGTTCATACATACAGTAATCGATTAGATGATCTTAACGTATTGAGATATTGATGTAAATTAAGAGAGTTTACTTTTCGGAAATTGATATTCATTTCTCCAATTACTTCTTTCCGTCTGATGAGATTCAAATGAAGATTGAGTAGATGAGAACAGCTTCCTTCTTTCCTTTCTGTCTCTATCTCGACTTCTCTCTATGGTGTGTGATGAGACGTTTCCAATTAAAAAAAAAGCGTTTTTTATCAACTCTTATTCTACTCTGCTCCTGCGCAGTGCCAACAAAATTGATTGGCAGATAATTTATCGAAGTTCTGCTTCTTCTATTGAGACACTAATGAAAACGTCGAATATGAAGACGCTAAAAGTTCTCAATCAGTTGAAAGAGATGGTTAATCATATTCTTTTCTTTGTCAATGAAACAAATTTTAAATTTTTAGGATAAAATTCTGGTGAAATATCTCGACACGACATTGGAATGGTTCGCTAGATATTTGATGTCGGAAATGTATTTGGCGATGGAGGAGAGAGTGAAGAAGATTGAATCGAGACTTACTAATATGTTTCGAGAGAGGAAAGGTTATAATTATTATTTTAAATGAAAATTTCATTAAATCCATTTAGAACGTATAAGGAAATCAGTTAATAAGAAACGATTACTTACAACAGCGTCGGCCCCACCAACACCTTTTGGCAATCATTCATTACGTGTGTCACCATCCGCTGAAACTGTCACCTCCGTTACATTACCAGCATTGTTGAAAAGGAATAATATGAATAATAATGGTAATACATCGACGAGCACGATGACAGGTCCACCTTCAGTCGAATCGTCATCAAATGAGAGTACAACGAGTGAGAATATTGCAGCGAGGAATACAGTGTCAGCATTGGATATCTATCAAGTCAAACAGATGACGACTGATAAGAATATTAAAACGAAAAAATCACTTCCCATTATAAAAATTGATGATGATCTTCTCATTCGGAATGGTGTCATTGTTAAGGAATATATGCATGGAACACGTCCAATGGTATTCCATCGATATACTGTTGAATTCAATGAAAAAGAACAAATCTACCTCATTTCTTATGGTCAAGATAATTCGGAGAAGATTACTCTTTCACCTTATCTTTATCATAAATTAGTTAGTTGATGAATTATTGAATGATATCTAATTAATTTATTCTCTTTTCAGGAATTTCTTTATACAACAAAAATGAATAACATTTTGGATAAGAATATGTTTCATGATCGTCTTGTTTGTCTTTGTCAACGATATCGAGTTTGAATTTTTCTCTCTCTCTCTCTTTTCTCATTTCTCATTTCTCATTAATTTCTCCAGACTTTAACGTGTAATGATGAACTTCTAAAAATTACATCAGAAAACGATCCGAGAATGCCGTCAAGGAAAGTGCAGCAGCTGCTCAAAAAACGATTTGGTGTCAATTGTGAATTATTCGCATCTCCATTCTCAACGATTACCGGTAATTACTGCAGCATCTTTCCTGATGTTGATGGTTATTTTGGATCATTCGGGTTAATCCATCTTCTATTATTTCTCTTCTAAAATTTCATTTCATTCAATCATTCCAGAACCATACAGGACTTCTTACCTCAGTCATGTAGCGTACTTATACGACCAGAAATTTTGAGAACATTCGATGGTGTCGCTTATGAGAGAATTAAAGTTTCCTTTTTCTCATTTCCTCATTCTTCAATATCCATTTCTTATAGGAATTATTGAAAAAATCAAATGAAAGAAATGATGTTCTATTTTGTTTCTTGTCGAAAAATGATTACAGTATCCGTTATTCGTTTCCTGGAGCAAAGTTTCATATTTTTCTCATTTCAACATTCATTTTCATTCCATTCCCATAGACGAATCCGTTTGATCGATAATGATAATATCATATCATATTTATATATTGTCGGTAATGATCGATCGTTAGCTAAATGGAAAATTAACGATATTGATGAAGATATGATTATCAATCATTATATCGAGACTTGTGCTCAAGAAGAGAAATCGGTGGAGAAGTGTGCTGGAAAGAAGAGTGAAGAAGAATTGAATAATTCAGAGGAAAGTGGAGAACTAACGGTGAAATAATGGAAGAAATGGGAAAGAAATCAACATGAGATTTGTTGAAAATTTAAATGAAACACTTTTTTCATTTATCAGAAAATGAACAGTATTGAACAGACAGAGGACGAAATAGAAAAAAACCATCATATTCCACCGTCGCTGTGGAGATATGTATTTATTAAACAATTTCTTACTGACTGATCATTTCGAACCTAATCTGAAAATTTCAACATTTCTTTTTTCTTCTATTTTCTTTATATTCTTATACAACAATTTATTATTCTAATTATAACATTTGTCATCATTTCAATCAATTATCTACTTATATTTCCCTTTTCACTAATATCAATCACTAGTATTCTATTTCGTTATGTGCATTATCGTTTTCATGCACAAAAATAATTAATTAATTTTCATACATTTTATCGGAAATGGGAAATCTCATCCAAATATCCCAAACGACCCAAAAAAAACTTGTTATGTAGGAAAAGGAGAACGAGATTGAATGTTTTTCTAAGGAGTCTCTAAACTCATTTGATTTGATATAATAGGAAATAGAAAGGAAATCAACATTTTACTTCTTCTCAAAATGCGAGTAAAAAAAACAACCTTTATTTGATAATTAGGAAGAAATCTTTTCATTATTTCCAATTTCATTCAGGTGGTTCGTTTTCATCCGTATTCCCATTTACATTCACTCACTAATTACATATTTCTTTATCATCATTCAATTTTTTTTATAAAACCATTTTCTCTTGTTTATTCATCAAATAAAAGAATTTTGTTAAAAACTCAACTTTTTCCTTAATAATCTCATCGAACTGATCTGATGTGATCGAATCACTGAACTTCCGATTGATATGAATAGAAATGACGAGGGAGATGTGTAATTAAAATGTTCCCGATATGTTAAAATAAATTCAAATAAAATAATTTTATATTTCATCATCCAACCTCGATTATACAGGTTGTTTCTTACATAAAGTTGCTCAGTCGATTGAAACGGAGAATTAATTGTTTTTCTTCTATATCGTTAACCATTGATAATCAGACATGAAAATAAAGAGGCTAATGATGAGCTTGTCCATTATCGAACTTCAATTTCACTCTTCTTCACTCAATTGTCATTATGATGACGACTATTACGAGGATGATGATGATTGTGAAACGCGACAATCGATTTTCCGTATTCATATTAACTATAGACTTATTAAGATAAAATTAATTTTCTTTGTATTACAAAGTTTGTAAAATTTCATGAAGAAAAATATGACAATAATATGAACTTCCTATTAATGAGATATTGAAGATGCATTTAATGTCATTAATCAAAATAACATGCAAATTATCTATGAAAAATTGATATTTTATTCAAATTCCTTCATTTCCCTCTCCACCTACGCCCTCAACATTTAGAATGCATCTTTCTATCTATTACTCATTTCAGAGTTGCTCCACTGAACTACAAATAGACCGCCCACTTTCTATGCTCATCAAATAAGAGAATAATAGAATAGGAAATATATTGGATATTTGTACAACATTCCCCCAACAGATAAAACATATTAATACAACTCAATTGAGAAGTGAGAAATAAGAATTCTTCTGAACGAAAAATAAGATGTGATACGAATCTCATTTATGTTCTTCTCGGTTACTAAGGAATTACGGTAGAAAGAAGAAAAAGTAACGAACTTGAATCTCATAATAACAACATTCCATTTGTGAACTTCATTTATGTTGTGATAACACTTGAAAGTGAAGTGCAATGAAGAATTATATGTTGGCCAGTCAGCGTAATAAAAATTTGAGAAGAAAACGATTGTGAGAAATGAGAAAGGCAAAATTTTGAATTTGATGAGAAAAATCGACTACATTATGGGAGAGTTTGGAAGTTGGGAGAGAAACATCTTTTGTCAAACATGGAAATTGGAGTAGTTTAAATTTTAGAGATATTGGAGTTACCTTTTATCCTTTATACATCCAATTTCCACAATTTGTGAAACAGATTGTATAAATAAGGAAATTTCAATTAGAAAATATTTTTTGGGAAGAAAACTAAAACTCTAAATTTAGATGTTCTTCTACTTATACTCTCCTTTTATATAGAAGATAGCATCTCCCAAAAAAATAAGAATGAACTATCAATTCCGTCGTCTTGAGACATTGTGATTTGGAGACAAAAATATTTGAAATCTCAACATCAACTAGGACATTATGTACTTGGAAATTGAAAATGTTGTTGGAAACATTTCAAAAATCTAAATGAAAATCTCAAATAATATATCACTAAAATTCTTTTAGATTTTTGATTTATTTTATTACACAAACTATACTACTATAGTCTATACTGTTCAAACATTACCTTTCTATTGTTTCAACGGTGTTGTACGAGTGAATAGTGAAAACTCATTGATTTATGTAGTTATTTTGTCTTGATGAATGAGAAGACCGGAAAACTTAATTTATTTGATTATGTAACGAGTGGTACATAATAAGAGATAGAGAAGTTGGAGGAACTGAATAAAGTGAAAAAAACTCCTTTTCAAGGTCATTTGAGCAACATGAACAATTATAAATTGAGAGATAAAAGAGAGGAACACAAAACATTTCATTAACATCACGTTGCTCTAAAAATAACTCAAGATCGACGTCGTAAAACTAAGAAATTTCCATATCGATTCGTAAGTACTTCAAATTGACAAACACCGGTTCGCATCGCGTTAATCATAATAGACCAATCTACGTTAAACGATTGCTCTTAATCTCCTATACACTTCCGTTCTCATTCTTCTTCATCGATTCTAAAAAAAAATTTGCGATTGATATCTCGTTGAAGATAAAACAAAATGAAACCTGTCAATCAATCGTAAATTTCATCATTCTTTCTTTTGTTTCATCGTATAACTTCGATGACCATAAACTGAAAATAGGATATTAAATCATAACTAATAACCAGGTACTATTATACATCAGCAATGATATGTCCGATGGACATTGTATGGATTTTAAAAAGGAAAACTATTGAAATGAATGAAAATTATATCGTTTAAACTAATTTACTAATAAAATTAATTTTGAATATAACATTAATTTGTCGATTAATTGGAAAGATTTCCAAACATATTGTATCTGAATCTTAAATGTTAATTCTTAAATAGTTGATAATATTATGTCAATAATCTTATCTTATAATTGATAGAGTTCAATGTGAACATTTAATTAAAATGAAATGTGTTTAGAAAGCAGATGATTGAGATAAATTGATTCAAAGGAAACTAATAGAATATTTTTATTAAAATTTTCTTTTTAAAAGATGAAAATAAAGAGATAATTAAACGAAAAGATCGATCATTCAATTTGAGGAAAGAAAACCATCGGACGTGACAGATTCATGGGGAGAAGATGCAACAAGATTGTTGGTGAAGAATTAATGAAAGTTAGAGTTAGATAATATGGAATTTTGATGATGCGATTATAAAGTTCGAAATGGAGACAATGAGAAGATATTGGAGTAAATTGATCGATATTTCATCCAGGGCTCTTGTGAATTAAATGGCTCATTTTTCATGCTCCCCAACAAAATTAGTCAACGGAAATTATGACGAATACTTACAAGAGAAGAAGTTGTAATTCGACTGCTACTCTCCTACGTATTGGTAGTGAGTGACTGTTGATTATTTTGTGATTTTTTCAAATATAATCTATGAATGAGAATGATAGAGAATGTGTATATGAAACAACCAACTTTTTGTGACGTTCAATTAATTGTTGTTTACGTTGTTGAAATCTATAATTATCGAGATGATTTTAAAAGAATTCATTCAATAGGAAAATCACTAACTCTATATTACAATTATTCAAATCATTATTTTTAACTAAACCATTATTATTATTATTATTGTTGTTGTTATTGTAATTATTTGGTTGATGTTGGAGGAAATCATTATTCGTATCATTCCCAATGCTATCATTCTCGTCATTGAGGAAAGGATTATTATTATTCTCCTCCAATAATGATAGGGGAGACTCGAATCGATTATTAATATCAGGAACGTCACTCCTCACCAAATCGGCAGTTAAAATATGACGAATATTACAAAGTAATTTCCATAAAGGAATTAGAACATAGTCACTAAATGGCATGAGAATATAATGAATAAAATAATTTAGAGATGTATATTCATCGCCCATATCTTCTCCCAATAGCAGATCGTCATCGTCGTCATCTTCCACGTCATCTACATCATCTAAATCTAAATCATCTTCCGAATCTGAAGTATTCCTCAAAAACTCGTTTTCCAATTCGGAATATAAAGTTGGAAATCGTTGAATGTTTCGTCGACTGAGTCGTCGATTATCATTTTCTTCTTCGTTAGTTGTTGGTAGTGGTGGTGGTGGAGGTGGTGGTGAAAGTTGAAGTTCATTCGAATTTTCTTCTAAATTGTCCGTTTGTGTCGGTGCCGTTACTTCTTCCAATGAACGTGGTTGTGAGGCAACGATTCCATCGAGGATATTATTTACCGTTTCTTCAGCATTGCGAGTAATGAATAAATCTTGAATGATGTCCTCCACCGGTATTTGTGGAAATAATTCATTTTGAATTAGAGTTGCCTATTCAAAGTGGATTTTGGAATGATAGAAATTATTGATAGAAATGAACTTCAATTCGACGTTGTTCCATACTGTTCAAACGTGTCTGATTATCATTTGGAGAACTGTGATAGACTTCGATGGAGAATGTGGGTAACCAACTGATATATCTCGACCCTAATAATAATAATAATTAATGAAATGTTGTCAGAGAAAGATTATATGAAGAGAGAAAATAACAATTGATATCAAATCGATAATTTCGAGTATAAGACATAAATGGAAATGATGGACGATTTGTTCGAATTCGAAGATTATTCAATAATCTTCTCAATTGATCTCGTCGTCCATTATTATTCAAATTCGCCCCATTCGTCATTGTCGTCGTCGTCGTCGTAGTAGTGGTTGTTGTTGTTGCTGTTGTAGTTCCATCATTATTTGTATTATTGATTTGTGTGGATTGTTGTTGAGGATTGGGCCAAGTCCATCGACAAGTCGGACAACTGGGAACTCGTGTGAACCAATTGAAGAAACAATTATAATGGAACCAATGACCGCATGGCAATTTCCGAACGTCATTCGCCAACTCCTCCCAACAAATCGCACATGTTTTATCACCATTCTTTTTCTTCATTTGAATTTCCGATTTGGTAGCTTTCTGGAAATGTTCTTCGATACATTTTTCCGATTGGATCGCAAATCGATGAGCTCTTAATCGTTTATTCATATCGTAACTTCGATATCGAATCTGCAAGAAGACGGCGATCGTCACAATACTAAAATAAAATTTCCCATGTATCAACATATGGAGATGGTGGAAAATGTCCACACAACCCGCCAACAATTCACCACCATATTCGATATAATATGGAAGTGAGAAGCGTTCGGCCGTTCTCCTCAAAATCAACAATAAATATTTCTCCGTCACAATTAACGTTCTCAAAATCAAATATGTACACTACAATTTTCAATAATTAAAATTTCCATAATATAAAATTAATTAAATATTAATTAATAAAATGAAGATAATAAATAAAACTTCGGTCATCATAAAAACTGAAATTGATAAATTTGCTGTCATCGTTCCGAAAACCGTCAAAAATTGCATCGACAACAATAACGATATGACACAATTGAGAAGCATGAGAATCTTCAAATTCTTTATATTTCGATCTTGTTCGTTATTTGACGGTGATTGCTAAACAAATGAAAAAATGAAAATTTATTAAAAAATTTATTTGAACTTGATCCGATCGCGATCTCGCTATTAATATGAGAATTCGAACGAATCCCGTAATCGTCGACCACGACAACCAAATCAATCGATCGATCGTGTTATCGGGACAAAGTACTTGTAAAATGAATACGATCTTATAACAAGCGATATTACACAATTTCTCAGTGACTAGATGTGCTTCACCGTTATTGAGTCGTCCGAAAAATAAAGAAATCACAATCCTCGCTATCCAAATGAAAATCACATACATTTGATTGAGAATTACCTGAAATTAATAAAAAAACATAATATATAATATTAAATTATTTTCACTGAAAATTTTTGAAAAATTTTTTTTATTTTTTTTCAGTTCATCAATTTTAATCAAATTCAAAATTTTAATTTAATTTACTAACCACGTCACATAATGAACATTTCCAATTGTCAGTCATTATCGAAAGAATTAGATGAGTAATCCGATCGCATTTCGCTGAAAACGATGAAGCGATCGGTTTCGTATAATAATATTGGAATTCTGAACAATTCGGTGTTTCAGTTCTCCATTTGATGATAGTATCAATCGAATATTTTGTTTCTTTTTTCTCGTAGGAACAAATGACGGATGAACTCGATGTCTCCTCGTAGAGGATGAGGAAAGTATAAATATAATAGATGAGTGCAACGAGGAAAGTCGTCGTACTGACAATGGAATATTTCCTCCAAGTAGGCAGAAGATGCATGTCCATATCGGTAAGCAGACGACGTCTAAGAAATTTGTGAAAATGAAAAAAATAAAAAATTTTTATCTACTTCATCTAGTCTTCCGATATTAATTTTCCAATTTTCTTAATTCACTTCACCTTACACGCAATTATGTGAAGCACAGAGAGAGAGAGAGAAAGACAGACACAGAATCACATACATAACAGACGAACGCCTGCATTCCATACGACAAGATACGAGAGAATTGCATAAACATACACAATCTCCTTTGCAATGTAGTTGATGTTACACTAATTAATTATTTGAATGGAGAAAAAATAGAAGTTATTTTTCTTTCAAATCTCCTCGACATTTTCGTTTCCTTTCAAATTTTTTTCAATTTTCTCCCAATTTCTTTAATGGAATTAAAGGCTTCATCTTTTTTCCTTTTCTTTCTCATCTGGATGAATATATTGTTGACCATCATATTGATAAATAACAGGAAACCATATATATTTCGATAGATCAATTTCTCTTTAATCATTCCCCAATTAACAGGTGTCAATTTTTCTTTCTTTTTTATCTACTGTCTCACACCTATTATACTCATATCAACATTCTTAAGCTTCTTTATTGTTTTCTATAATTAACTGTTCATTAACCATTATTATTAAATCTTTAATAGGTTTTTCAGTTAAACGATATAATCAATCATTAAATCCATATATCAGAATGATTTTTGAATTAATAAATTTTTTCTTAATTAGGATTAGTAGATTTAAGACTTATTAAATTATACAATTTACAAATTGTTAGTTAATTAAAAAAAAATATATTCCACTAGTGATTCACAGGAATTTGGAAATTTGTTGGTAAAAGTCTCTTTGGTGTGTAATAAATGAAAATTTTTTTTTCCTTTAAAAATTAACGTACATACTAAAACCATGATTTTAAATTGTTTAATAGAGTCGAGAAATTAAGTAGGTCCTTTACGGAAATGATTAGTTATCACATGCGATGTACATATCAAGAAATATTTGTGAAACAAATTCATGACATTCATATAATGCTTTTTATGCATTTTAAACATTATTTGTGAATTATGATTGAATTGAATATGAACACCAACAATATTGATATTATTATTATTGATATCAATCATCTTTATGTTGATTCAGTATTAATGTGCCTAATTGTTATGGGATACTTTTATTAGGTTTTCAAGTATCAGACCACACATTCATCAGCCGGATGCAATAATTATACTTAAAATTTCAAAACGGTAGATGATTTCAACATTTCCTTCGTCTACTTTAAATGTATATTTGTTTTTTAAGTTCATTTATACAAATGATACAATTTTTTCTCTAATAGTTATTCAATTGAAATAATTAACCAGATTTGAGGAAAGAAGATATTCAATTTGCACTAGAAATAATTCGAACGCTTCTTGTGATTCATATTCACCAAGTATTCATATAAAATTCATGTGAAGGTATTTGGTCGACAAAATATATGAATAAGATTTTTACTGGACAATTTGCATAATCGTTTCCGTGATTCATACTTGTGCTCTATTTTGTACATTGTGCTCAAAAATTATGCAAGACGAAGAACACGAAGAAAAAGTTATTATATTTTTTACAATACTTCTAATTACCAGTTTAATTGAAAGCGATGAACATACACTCTCCAATTAAATTTTTAAATAATAAGACTTTAATAACAAAAGGCCGAATTTAATCATAATAAAAGAATTGTGGTAGTTAAATAACAAAATCCAAAATTTTGTTTAGTTGTTGATGAAAACATTTTATGATGAAATAAATTTTAATGGAAAATGAGGTTAACTCGGAGGTATAGTTCGTTATAAGCAAACTCGATTGATTATTGTTGCTCCATATTCGTCATATTTTCGTTTGCTAACCCATTGAGAGGCGAAAGAGGCGAGACTAGCTAAAATTTGGCCGCCCATCCAAACGGAATATTTTCTTTGAATTGGTGCGATAACTTTAATTTTCGTTCCTCTCGGAGCTAATAGATATAACTCTTTTTCCAAACGTTTTTCTATATCAGGGAAGAGAGTCGTTCCACCAGAAATGACGATATGTCTGAATAATGTTCGTCGAAGATCGATATCCGATTTCATAATCGATTCATAGAATGATTCATGAATTCCATTCATTTCCATTCCCAGTAAATGTGGTTGAAAGAGTGCTTCCGGACATCTAAATCTTTCTTTCCCAATCGATAATACTTGACCGTCAGGCAATGTATAATTAATTGGTTTGGTTTGACTGTTCATCTCCTTCTCATAATCCATTGACACATAACAACATTTCTCTTTGATTTGACGACAAATTTCATATTCCGCTAAAATGTTTCATAAAATGTTGAAGGTTTTTTTGAAGAAAAAAACCTGAAGCAAATGAACGGAAATTAGCCTCTGACAATAGTTTTGCCATTCGTTCTGTTAATGATCTTCCTGCCAAATTACTTCGTACGATTGCATGTTTAAGAGCATAGCCTTCATAAACTGGTACACTATGTGTTACACCGTCACCACTATCAAGTGTAACACCAGTTGTAAGTCCATTCGCGTATAAAGACAATACAGCTTGCATCTCAATATGGATTGCTGGCATATCAAACTTTTCGAAACAAAGTTCCGCCATTTTCTCCCGATTCGCTTTCGGATTCAATGGCGCTTCAGTAAACAAAAACGGATGTTCCTCTGGACTAATTCTTAATTCGTTGTAGAAAGTGTGATGCCAAATTTTTTCCATGGCATCCCAATCATTTACAATTCCATTTTGAATTGGATAAACGATATCTAAAATTCCTCGATGATGTTCAGCTTGATCTCCTACGAATTCGGATCGACCTGCCGCCACCATAACTTTCGGATATTTCACTCTTCCGTAACAACAAGCAAATTGGACACTTGGTGCTTCATCAGTATGCATTCCTGCTTTAATCGCACCAGAGCCACAGTCGACGATAACTGGATTGATGGAATCCATTTTGAAAATTTTTGATGGAAATAAAGAGTTCGATTGATGGTTTACTCTAATCAGAGTTATGTTATAGAGGAAGAATGTTCAAGACGAATAATAAAGAATGAAAATTTTATTTACTTTAACTATGTAATCTGACTGATTGTGTGATTGTTCCGCCGAATAATGTAAATAAGAAACGGTAAAGTTAACTCGCGAAAAATTCCTGAAATTTTGATAATTTCAATTCGAAATTCTGCAATTCTTTCCGATGCATTGTTCTATATCCGAGAAACTGAAAATTATAAATTATTAAAAAGTTAAATATTATAAAATTTTTAACATCTTTCTGTAAATATTTCATTTGGAATAATTTCTTCCTTTGCTTATCATATTCACGTTCTTTCCCATAAGATATTGCTGCTATTGGATTCGCCGTATAATGATCCTCTAATGAAGTAGAGAATCAAATTTTATTCGTTTTAAATATTCAACTAACTGCTCACTTTATTCAGTTTGGAATATTGTCCTTTCAAGAATGGATATAAAGTACATTGTCGACAGTTGTGCGTACTATAATAATTTAAATGTGAATGTTGCATTCGTGCTCGTTTCAGTTCTCTTTCTACTCTGTTAATTGAATAACCTATTGGTAGTCCTTCTTCTAACCAATGTTTCGTCTTAATCATCTGCGTCGGTTTACAAATAGGACATGGTTTGTTTGCTCGATTATTCCGATTCAATCGTTCTACTCTATCAAAATATCGTCGAATGACAGCTGGATCTTGTACAGGCAATTGGACATCGTTGTTGAAAAAGGCACTATCTACTACTTGTGTGACCAACTTATAGTCTTTATCAAATTTATGCATTCCCAAATTGAAACAATTTTCAAATTAAACTTTTAAATGAAATCCTATTCGCCTTTCTATAAATGTTCTCGTTTCTTTCGTCTTTTACTGATTCTTACTTAAGATTATTCTCTTCTCTTTGATTTACATCTAGTGAATCCTTAACATTTGTATTAAATAATCATTAAATGGTGTGCATTTTGTTGGATAGCAATCAAAAATTTGTTGACGGAAAAAACATGAATTTAATAATAAATAATAAATAAGTTAAGACTCTTTTAAATAATTTTTTCAAATGATCAAATTTATTAAATTTAATGGAATCGAACAAGTTTAATTTATTTTATCGATTGGAGCGTTTACATAATTCCATATAAATTTGATTCCGATGAGTTTCTCCATAAGACGACAGAAAAGGAACTGAAACGATAAAATAAAACTTTAAAAAATTTGGAAAATAATCAAACTGGGTAATTTTGATGAAATCGGTGTAAATTCTCGGTCGACAGGTAAATTCTGGAAATTATATCGATTTTATGTTGGAACAGAAATTTAAAAGAAACTTTAAGTCGTTCAGATCTTAATTTACTTATTTCAAAATCTAATTTTCTCAATGCAACATCATGTTGACCGATACGATGAACTAAAGCGTCAGCAGCATCGATGTTATCAAATTTCCCGTAATTATCACCAATTCCTTCATCATAATCATCTATCGATTGATTTCGCCTAACACCGATATGTTCATCACGGTTAATTTGTGCCACTGTATCATATCTCTATTGATAGAGATAAAGATAAATATATAAATTCAATAAGAAATGGAACTGATGTGAATTTTTCATCCGATTGAACTTTTTCTTTGAGAGTTTCATGAAAATTCCGGAATTGCTACAGAATCAGTTGATTAAAAATTAACATTTTAAACACCAATACATTCAATTAAAGACTAACATCTAAAGTTTCACTCATTTTCTTCTCGAAACTGTGAATTCGGTTAGAAATCTCTTTATTCTCCAATTTTATTTCTTCCATCTCATCTTTAATGTGAGTAGTCATTCGTTTTTCATAATCTTTTAATGTCGTCGAATTAATTTCACTAATTTCCTTCTTTAGATGTTGCCTTAAATTGTTAATTGTTTCTTCAGTTATTTGAGGTTCCACCGATGTCGATGATGTTGTCGATTGGAATTTCTTCAGAATCTTCTCATTTTTCTCCGTGAAATTATCAAATTTTTTCGAGAAATCCGCTTGATGCTTCTTCCATTTATCATCGATCTCTTTTGTAAATTTATTAAATTGATTCAAATTCGCTTTCTCTATTTTACTAGAGAGTCCCATTAATTCAACATCTGCATTTCTTCCCGACGAATTCTTCTTTTCTGAATTATGCTTGATTTCAGTTTGTAAATTTTGGAATTCATATCTCAACTGTTTCGCTAATTCTTCACCTAGTTTCTTTATCTATAGATAAAATTTATAAATTCGAATTGATTAAAAATGAAAATTTACATAAGACGAACTTCTTTTTCATGAAGAATCCTTTCCAAGTTCTTATCTTTTTCCATTGTCGATAATTGTTGTCGAATATCTTTTATTTCAAAATTGAAACGCCTTTCAAGTTCATCGTTATCCGGTTTCGTAATATCGTTTTCTATGATTGGTTCTACTTTTGGTTTATCATCAAGTTTTATTATAGTTCTCTTCACTTCTTCAATATGTGTCGAAGACGATTCAGTTGAGAGAGATTTTTCACTTATCGAATGGTTGAATAAGTCATTATCGTTATGGTCGAGAATATCGCTTTTGGATTTAGTTGATGAATCGTCAGAAAATGATTGTGCTTTATTCTCAAGAAAATCGTTGTATGGGTCGAAAATTGAATCTTTTTCCGTTTTCTCATCTTCACTACTATCTGTACTGATATTGTCATTGGGAATTAGAGTTTGAGTTTTTATTTCTGGTCGTTTCGAGTTTAATACTTCCATTATTGGTTTTGTGCTTGGTATTGACATTTTCTTTCCCGACCAATTTTCCACTTGCAATGAATCATCATCATTCTCACTTGTAAGACTCGTATTAGAGTCTGGTTCATTTTGGAATATGTTTTTGAATCGTTCTTCCGTCGATTCGGTTTTATTTTCGTCCGATTTACTCGATTTGTCTCCATTTCTTAGTACACTTAATTGTTTTGGTATATCTTCCACCGAATCTCCAAACTATGAAACATATAAAAAATAAGTCTAAATAAACTAACTCCTTTAGGAGGACTTAATGGATTAGATGACTTTTCATCATAAACCGTATCATCGTCTGTATTTTCATTAGATGTTGTTCTACTTTCATTATCTATTTTTTTCGCGCCGTCATGCTCAGTTAATTCGTCATCTGTTAATGAGATACTGGTGGAAGTGTCATCATCATCAGATTCATTCCGATTTTTTAGGAAATTGATGTACTGACAGAAAACATCAGTACAACTGGCATTATCCGTCAAATCTTGTGGCAATTTGCCATTGTGATTTTTGACGAATGGTGACGCATTATTTTCGCAGAGACAGCGAATCGTATCAAAATCATTATTTACTGCCGCTATATGCAATGGTGTGTCACCATTTTTTGTTATCTATTTAATAGAATATATTTTAATTTGAAAATTTAATTTTATGTTAAACAAAAAAGAACTTTATTGACATTAGCGTAATTGACTATTGTTTGTATGATGTCAAAAGATTGAGCATATGAAGCTAGATGTAATGGACTATATCCTTCGTTATCAATCGCATCGACATTAATTGGATCAGGAAAAACGGTTGACAAAATTTTTTTAATTATTTCACTTCTGTTATATCTGACTATGGAGTGGAGATATGTTTGTTGTTGTTTATCGGGAGTATTCAACGATATGATGTCTTTCCGTGCTAGTTCCATGGCACGTTCGATAACCAAATTCATAATTTCTTCATTCTCACCTTCAATAGCGTATGCTATCGCTGTTTTACCATTTTCATCTTCTATGTCTAATTTCACTTGATTACTGTTTAATAGAAATTGAACATTGTTCACTGATTTCATTTCAATAGCGTAATGTAACAAAGTCCTTTAATTAACGATATTATATCATTATTATTCTACATTAATTCCACTAACTTGTCTTCGTAAGAAGTATTCAAATTGACATTCCTCGTATTGTTTTCTCGCAGTGATTTATTGGTGAGCACATCATTTACTATTCTTGGTATTGGAGATTTGATGGTGGTGACATCATAAGAGTTCTTCCTCGAATACAAAGGACTTTTCTTTGTGATCGATGCACTTCGACTCTTTCGTTTCCGCAAACCAATTTTCTCCAAAACCTTCTTCATAATTCTACGTAATGGAGCGATACCACAATTTCCATGGTTACAGTTCCATCAAATTATCTATCAAAAATGTCTGATTATGCCTTTTTATCTATATTATATTATTCCAATGTTTGAAGATTAGGCTTCAAAATATCAAAATCGCTTTTATCATCTTTATAATGATGTTTCCATGCCATAAACAAGTTAATTAATGAGAGAATATAATGTTTATAATTAATTAGGTTTGAAAAAAATGAAAAAATAAATTGTAAATTAATTAAAATAATTAATAGTGGATAAAGACAAATAAAGTTGATGGAATAAATAAATAATTTAATTTAATAAAAGAAGATGATGAATAAACAAAAAAATAAAAGTTCAACAGAAAATTTAACATGAATGGAATGGTTTGCATTAATTTTATATTTCGAAAGTACATCATTCATTGAACGAATTGACAGATATTGAGAGAAATTCCTTGGCAAACGCAACGGTGCCGTTTCATCGATGATCGTGTAAGTCACAATAATTTCATCATCCTCAATCATATGGAAAACGTTAGGTGAAAAATATCCGATTGACGTTGTTTCGCCTGTGGGAAATATATCAGGTTCGATATCTAAATTCACAAAATATATCGGTCTCTTTAATATTCGTTTCATTTTAATTGTTGCAATCGATAATAATGGATCTAATGTCACTGAAGTGATCTGAAAAAAAAATCAATTAGTTTCTTGGGGAATCGAATGAGAAAAAATTGAAACGTTTATTGAGTTAGGTTGAAGATTTGAATTGTGCATTGATTTTGCACAGAACATTGTTCGATTATAAATAATGGAATTAGTTGAATTCTCTTTTGAAAATTCGACAAAGAATTTGACGAAACAACAATGTTGAAGAGAATGCATTCGATAAATGCCAATTTGACTCGTTTGTTCCGAACTATTAACTTGATAGGCGAATGTGGAGACATGTACTGGATTAATTGAATTCCATTGGAATTCCTTTATCAGGAAATTCATTTTACCTTTTTCTAAATGATCATTATATAATATGATATCGAACATATTATCAGTACGATGAGTGATGGTTAATTGAAATGGTTCATAAGTTGTTTTCATATAGTAATGAAGAATTTTCCATTTTCCACCATATTCGATCGACGACCAAGTTGGTGCTTGCCACACATCATTCAATTGCCAATACATAATACCACAATTCAATCCTTCTAAAGTTGTGTCATTTAATTTATATTTTGATCTAAAATAATCTGCTGTTCGACTAATTCCAATTGCTTGATCAATCTAAATATATTTTGTTATTTAAGTAATGTAAAAAGATGATTTGAAATTGAAATGAAAACTTGTGACAAGTAAATGAAATCTTTGAATTTTTCTAATGATGGAATTGAGGGGATTGTTGGATCATAAGGGAAATGATTCTTGATCGATTTCAATAGAATAATATTGCCGAAAAAATGATGTTGACGATGAAAAAGTAAATCACTATCTATGGTACAGTCACGTTGGAAATTATCCACAATCTTCGCCCACGAACTAAAAGAAGGCATTGATTGAATTCCAAATTCTGACACGAAACGTGAATTTGGCATCAGTTTCTGATCCACCCACCAATCTAATGAATAATTATAGAAATGAACTAAATAAATAAAAGTTATTTAAATTGAAATTTGAATAAAGTCAATCTCATTTTTAACCATCACCAAAAAGTGGATTATTTGGGTTGTTAGAAATCATTTCATTCTTAATGTTATTACTTGGCGATGAGTAAATAAATGGAATATCCAACGAAATATTTCTTACAATCATTTCAATCGTTTCTTTATACAATTTACGATAATCATCATAATATGGTTTTCTATCCAATTTTTTATATCTGAAAATTTCGATTTATATCTTCATAAATCCCTCGAAAAAAAAAAGTTTCAAACGTGGTAGCTAATAATTGTTCGTTTTCATTGTTTCCTGCCAATACAACCACACTGGGATGTTGAAGTAATCGCTTTATCTGAAAAAAAAAATGATTTTTCAAAAATTCAAATTTTTTCTTTTCCTAACATTCTCTTCAACTTCTCCTTTCACATTATCTAAATATTCTCCATTTGATCGATAGAGAGAACAAGCAAACATGAAATCTTGCCATATCATAATTCCCAATGTATCAGCCATATCATAAAATTCTTCCTGAAACCATCTCAATTCCATTAATTAAGAAAAATATTATAAAAGAATAAACAAATTCATATCGTCCACCACCCCAAACTCTCAACATGTTCATATTCGCCAATTCTGCACTTCTCAACGTTTGAGTTAAAGTTAAAATATTGGAAGTAGACAAAGTGTCAAGGAAAGATGAAAGTGGTATAATATTAGATCCTTTAATGTAAATTTTTACATGATTAATTTCGAAATAAAATGTCGATCCATTTACATGTTGATTTTGAATGTTTTTCTGAATGAGACGAACTCGTCTAAATCCGATTTTCTTCTCACTTTCAAACACAGTCTCTTTATGTAAAGTTTGTACTTGAAAATTAATTCGATATCTTGTTTGTTCTCCATAGTGGAGTGGCCACCATAATTTCCATTTTATACGTTTCTAATTCACAAAAAACAAATTAATTTCAGAACTATTTTTAAAATAAACTGATAAATTTATTATAAATTTCGGTTTGTTTTCTTGGAAAATAATAGTGGAATTCTGTTGGTCAACTAAAACATTTCCATCATTTTGAAAAATATTGACATTAAGTAAAAAGTTCTCATCTATTTCGTTTTCTATATGAAAAAAAAAAATGAGTTTGAATTGTTCCTCTAAAAGATAAAACAAATTGGGAATTATATTAATAGAATAATTTTCGTTTAAACTTTTCATATCTCTCTGATATTCTGGAATCACATAACAATCATAGATATTTAATGGATTATCTACCAATTGGATTTTCCTTGAAATATGTCGATATTGAAAGACAAAAGCTTAATAAAAAAAAAGAAACGAATAGATTCCTTGAGTGGGGAAAGATGGACCCCAATCCCAAGAAAATGAGGATTGAGTCTTCCGCAACTCATTCACAAAACACTCTCCATTTTGTACAAAGACTGGACACTCGGGAAATATCGGATATTTAGCTTCATCTCTCAATTTCTCAGCGTAAGTGACTGGTGAGAAAATTTTTATTTGTATAAGAACTTCCTCGATAGACGTCACGTTTATTGTAAGAAAATTTGTTATGAATTGGTTCTTCGTTTTCAATATCGATTCTCCATTCACGAATATTTCACTAATCGTGTCAATCAATCCAAAATTTATTGTTAAACTACTTTTATTGTTGTTATGGAGATCAATCGTGTTGCTAAAGGTCCAATTGGATTTACTAATCCATTTTAAATTTACATCATTCTTACCTTTCAACGGATACGGTATAATTTGTCTTTCATATAAAACTGAATAAATTGTTGCAGGTAATTGAACATTTTCGATCGAAATATTTCTCTCATCTTTTGTTCGGCAGTTGTTAAGCTAAAATTGATGAGAAATAATAATAACTTGTTATTTTCCAATCATTAATAATTTGTTTTGGCTGAATGGTATTGAAGAGAATTGAATAGAACTTCAATATGAATAGCATTAATTTGAAGAGTAATAATTCAAATGATAACTAATAGAGGAGAAAGTAATTTCATTCTGACAATAATTACAAATCTTCTTTTTAATTAAGAAAAAGAGCCAAAATGTTTGAAAATCTATCATTAATGTTAGATTTAATTAATTAATCTTATAACTTTGTTGAAATTGCATTTTCTTTTTTTTTATTCTCCTAAAAACTTTCTTCACATGATTAAATAAAATTTATTCTAAAATAAACAATTCAAACTTCGATCCTTATTTATTTGTTGTTCTTATCAATTGATAAGGATTCAATTGAACTAACATTTTATAGGAGAATTCGTGGAAAAATCGTTAATCGTTACCAAACCAATTAAACTTGGACAATTTTTAAAGATTGTAGATACACCTAAGGGCTCCTACGTTGTATAATACTTAATAATAGTATAATTTATTTTAATAGTAAAATTTAAATAATAGTCTATATATTTTTTTTTTTTTTTATTATAAAATCAAAGCCCCTCGGAGTAAATTAAAAAGAAAATGAGATAGATTACTGTACATGTTATCAGTGATAAGTTTTCTTCCAATGACGATTTCATCTCGTAAATATTCCGGAATATGAGAAGTGATATCGAAGTTAGAAGAAATGTAAAGAGCTTCATCGAAAGATTCAGGAACATCAATCCAATAATAAGAACAAAAGAAGATAACCGGATTGAAAAAAGTTTTACACTGGAGAAAAGATGGAAATAATAAATCAGATTCCTCGATAGACTGAATTAATTGTAAATAAAAATTTAAGTGATTTAAATTTGCTAGTACCAGTTTGAATAACGAAAATTGTCAAATTTTGCGTTAAATTCGATTTAACAGAGAATTCATAAAAAATGTTTCTGTTAACTTGATCATCTCCTTCATAAACAGTGATTTTTGGGAGAAGTGAACTACGGCAATTTCCGTACATTCTTACAAGGGAACGGTACATGTTCGCATCCGCCGTTTGACTCCAAAAAAATCATGGAGATAGGAAAAATAAAGCTAAAGAGATGTCTAAATTTTTTTATCCCTAGTCGAAATATTACACCAGAATTTTGGCCTTTTTCTATTCCGTATGTAGATGTAGGTATGTATTTTCTATATACAATTCTGTATAAAAAATTATTAAATATATATAGAATTGTATATAAAAAATACATATCTACATCTACATATAGAGTAAAAAAGGCCAAAAACCGGC
>JALJEE010000949.1:0-15661 GCA_023231475.1 Seison nebaliae
AAATAAAATAATTACTTAAAAAATAAATTTTTTACAACGTTAATCAAAAAAATTATAGATAATTAAAATAAGAGAAACAATTCCATATTTAAAAAATTATAAAAAATTATGATAATTTTAATTACATTGTATACGAGAAAATAGTAAGATAATTTTTCATGATGTGTAAGGGAAAAGGTCCTCCGGATATAAATAATATACGAAATTGTACTAGAATACGAAGAGTCCTATTTCTTTATATACATAAAATGTTATTTACGGAGAGAGAAAAAAAATAGGAAATACGTTCCGTTTTATCAATTTTTGGGAGAAAAGAGAAAGGTCGGAAATATGTTCCTAGAACCCTCTCAAACAACTACAATTTTTCTCAACTAATTACTCAAATGAAGAGAAGATAAGGAAGAAAATGTTCGAAAATTTTCCTATCAACATTCTTTCAATAGGTAAATTCCAATTGCTAAATATGGCTTATATCATTTATTTACATTATTATTATATTAGTGAAAATTTATAGTTCGTGCAAATCAAATATAAAGATTTGTTTCATTTTCGAATTGGGTTTTCAAATAAGGAATTGTAGTTGTCAGAAATAGGAAAATACAATTTTCAAGAAAATCGTTCCATGAAAAATAAACTTTTAAAAATTGACCAAAAAATTAGAAAAATGATTAGTTTTTATTTTTTTCATCTCTACCTCCTTGATCAGACAGTTTAGACCTCTATTAGATCAATTTTTTCTCTGCCTAAAATTCTCAAAGTCTCTCAATAATAGTTAAACGATATTATTTATATTTCTCATTGATCTGATAAAAAAGTAAAATAACAACAAAATAACAGACAATCAGTAGTAAAATCACGTTAGGATTTTTCGAAATTATCAGAATATCACAAAAATGTAATGGAACATGTTACACATATTTAAATATAAGCAAAAACAGAGAAAAAAGGTTATATAACTTATTTTCAAGATTAAACGTATTATCATATGGTGTCAGTTTGAATTTGGAAAAATGAAGGTGTAACTATTTTGAAGTTAATTTCAAGAAATCAATTCTTGGAAGATCCCAATGTCAATTCTCAGATTGTTCTCCCTTTGATGAATTGATTTATAATAGTATATCTTATGTTATTATAAAGCAAGATTTCACCTTCATTAGATTCGAATACAATAGACGAGTTGATGAGTAGCTAAAATATTGCCAAAACAACACTCCAATAAGAGCTGGAATGACCATGAACACAGTGCGCCTTTGTTTGATAAAAGGTTCGTTTGACGACTTTCGAGCTTTATAATCTGACTTAAATTGAACAATTTCACAATTAACGCCCCCATTACGGACAAACATAACATGTCTCCGTGAATCAAATTATTATTCGTCCTCGTTTCAGTGTTTCCGCTATCTTCTTTTGGTTTCTTGGTTCTTTTTCCAAAAATTCATTGCTGCGCGAGATTGGCATGTGTCATTAAATGGACGAATTTTGAGAAGATGCACTTTGGAAATTTTTTCCTTTGAGTGCCTCCGTTCTCAAATACTTCTTCTATCAACTTGTACCTAAATTTCAGGGAACGTATATATATAACCGTGATGATTCGAATATAGTACATCTCCATTGGTCACCGAAATATCAATATAATAGTGCCATATACCACTTAAAACCATTTGTTCTTTCTTCCATGATCCTCTTTCTTTCAATGATTTATTCGAAAATGGAAAATTTTGCGATTGGAGCGAATTGTTCCGGAATATTTGTTCTCACCAAGAGAATGTTGCATAATTCCATTGAAGTCAAAAATGAACCAGCAAATATATTCAAATTTCTAATGTTCCCGATTATATCGAGAACAACTCGTTCTCCTAATCTGTATTTTGATAGCACGTTATTTTCCTTCCCAACGTAGATGGAAAAATTATGTATATATCCAGTTTCGGAGTCTACCAAATCCTCGTTTGATTGACTTCATTGGGTTATACTGGATGAAGGAACATCTTCCTTTGAATGCCTTCGCTTCGTCAATAGAAACATTCTTGCGCGCCTCACAAATATTCATGCAACGTGCTTTCAATGAATTTACGTATAAGGAATCTGATTTTCTTCAATTTATCTGCTTCATCATTTCTCGCTCAATTCTCCTTCGATAAAGTTAAATATCTTAAAAACAATTTATATCGATCTCTTCCCATCATATTTTGTATGTAATTGTTGCACACTAAGGGGTTTGAGGATCATAATTCTTCTGTTGAGCAATTAGTAAAAGCTCGACCAATTATTATTCCGATAAGAACATAAAACTCATCAACAAACCTCATTTAGGACATTGTTTATTATGAAGCATAAAGGATTTTAAGAGATCTTTTAAGAGGAAGATACCAATTTTTAGTTTAGGAATTAATTTCTGTCTGTCATAGACTTTCAAATAAATTTCAATTTTATTGTAAATAGTATTTTTCATTTCTTGAAATTCTTTCTGGAAAAATGTCTTAAATTCTGGAATTGTTGGTGCTTGGAAACCGAAATTCTTCAGAAATTCAATGAGACGAAAAATTGATTAAAAAGATTCTCGAATTTATTAGAACATGTAGTTCTTCCTAACGTCCTAACTTCATTAAATGTTCATTCAAGAAATTCATATTTTTTTGAATCTTTGGGAATTATTTTATTTGTGGATGTCAAATGAATCACAAAATTTTTACGATTTGTTTTTATATGTTGTTTCATATGATTGTTTTTTCCAAGTTTTCTTACCTTCTTCAATTATACTTTTGCAATTTTTTTTATTTGGTGTTTATTCGAAATAATTCCTGTATTATTCGCTGTTTGGAATTATGAATCCTATTATGATATAATTGTCAAAACTTTGAAATCCGGACACAAACCTTTGATGCAAATGGTAAACTTGAAATATATTTATGGTTTCTTTTTCGAAAAGAAACTTTCCAAACCGTATAAATTGTATTTGTTGTGTTAACACTTCTTGTCTTGTAAATTGAGAAGTTTTTTTTGTTGATGTTATTGACCGAAAGGCGTGAAAGGTATTGAACATCTTTAAAACCCTATTTATTTACTTTTACTCTGTTATGTTCCGGGTTCATAATTTTGTAAAATAAGAAATGGATTTTGTCTTTTTTAAGGTGCAAATTGACTATAGGAAGATGAACAGAGGCATTTATCGTCCTATTCTATTTAGAATCAATGACAAAATGGACATTATTAATTATCGACCCTCCATTCTTCTTTAATTTCATTTATATAGATAATATTAATATTCATCATACGATTCACGTTTATGCGAAACAATGTAGCCTGCATTCGATACGAAAATTATATTGGGGCGTGCGTAGCGCAGTGGTCTATGCACGTTCCCAACGTCACAACGATTGAGACAGGCGTCTCACGAAAGACCGTAAGGAAGGAGATCGTTCAAACAATATTCAATTCAAGGGATTTCGATTGGGATTTCAAAAAAAAAATTCAAAGAAGGTAGTAAAAATCTGAACAATATATATTGCAGATCTTATAAGATCTTATTCATATGTTTATCAATTTTGATGTTCGTATCTTTGTTTTTTGCAATTCTTTGAAAAATAACGAATAGCAGAATTTTCTGTGGAAATCCATTTCTGATCATTTTTTTAAAATGGAGATGGAATATAAATGACGGTAATTATTCTTGTATCATACATGTTCTTCTGTGAACTAATTGAATTAATTTACTTACTTTAATTGTTAGACGTGCTCTAGGTTTGAGAGAATCGTTCTAAATGTTTGATCGTTTTTAAATTGAGTAATTATGACGAAAACTAATTTGCAATATCACTACTGATTAATAATTTTCTCCATATTTACATTAATAAGTTGACTCTGCTCTTAAAATTGATGATATGGTTCGTGTTTTAAATGATGCATATAATAATTTGTCAATCAGGGAAATGAATAATGTGAAGTATATGAGAGAATGTATGAATTGAATATATCGTCAAATGGATGGATGGATGAACGTGAAAAATATTAGTTCGTTTTGTGTTAAGAAATATTGGTTAGAGATTGTGTCAATGAATCATCGTCACTAGTTTCGACTGATGTTCTAATTTCATAATAAAAATAATTATCTAGATGAATCCAATTAAATTTTTTGGCGACAAAATTCTCATCTTTCTGGACAAACATTTGACACATATCAACCGTTTTTCATTATTATTTTGCCTTCTCATGTTCATTTCAAGTTTCAATAACATCCCGTCAACTTCTCAACACCATCATCATGTCCTCTACTCTTATATGTATGTCAAATTGAAATTTATTTCACGCAAAACATGAATATCTTTAATGACACAACATCATAATCGCCGTTATCTTCATCGTCATTCATTTGTATCATAAAAAGTAGTAAACAAAGATCAAAATAGATTTATATTCAATTGTTTTTTTTCGATGAAATGAGAATAGAAACATATCCTTTTCTCAATGAAACGTTATGTCAGACCTTCCTATCTTATTTGTTTTCGAATTTTTAATTGTTCGAATGTGTCATGAAAATAGTTGAGAAATTGATCGGATTATATAGAAAGAATGGACGTTTAAATAAGAGTTTATCTCATTATATAATCTTATTGATCATTCTGTTTATACTCTTGAAAATATTTAGTGGATGGGAAAGGTTACTGGATTCGTTGATGAGATAATCGTAGAAGAAGATAGTAATTTAGTTGTCGATGATGACGTCATTCATTCATCGATTTGTGTAATGGAGAAGGGAGGAGTATTATTCGAAAAAAGAAATTAGATGAATCCCTTTAATCTTAAAGAAAATAAAGGTTAGAAGTTGATTGGGAGGAGGGAAAAAATGATAATTTCTTCATCTGATATCAGTTACCGCAAATTTATTTTGTTAATCACCCACGACATTTCCGTGAGAATTTGTTAGATGGAAATAATCCATTTCTTTTCATCTTCGACGACGATGACAACAACGATATTCGAACGAACAATACGAATGAAGGGAAGAAACTTAATTTAAATTGAATGAAGATTTTTTTTTGTATTTGGAGAGAAGGAGCAGTTGCAAGAAGTCGAAGGAGAAAAGAAATTTTCTTTCGGAATGTAAATGACTGACTGTCAGAAAGAGAATGTTTTCCTCTTCTTATTTACACAAGGCCATAAGGAATTTGACGAAAGGAGAATCGTACCTTCTCATTGAATTGAACAACGGAATGATAGAAAAAAAAATTTTCGTAAACGATCGAAATAAAAGATATTGGAATTTCACTTTATCTTAGGCAGAAAGACGAGACATAAATGTCTGTCAGTTATCAACATGTTATTGCAAGTCGACGTCATTGGACTCATGATCAATGAATTGTCATATTGTTATCTTTTGTTCGATTGAAGAAAAGAAGAAGAACAATTTAATTCTCTCCCATGAAATTTAATTGATGTTTCAGGTTTACTACTATTCTTAATTGTTATTTAGACATCAGTGTGTATTTAGCACTTATTAATCGTTTATCATTCACTGCCTTTCCCATCAACTTACAAATTGATGTAATAATTGAGTCGGACGGATAATGTCTATTCAGTATCATATGGACGTATGATATGACGATCTGATGATTTATTTATTTATTTCTTTATTTATTTACTTACTATCATCAACGACGAGAGACGACGTAAGTTAATCCTTTCCAATCGGTATTATTTTCATTAAGTATTAGCGTTGCGTCAATGTTTTGATATTTGCCCTTTTTCTCAAATATTCCATCTCCACCATCATTCAAGTATGACTCCACTTCTCCCCGTTAATCCGTTCAGACTCATAATATCTGTTTTTGTTTATTTTTGTGTATTTTTGTGTATGTGAATGTATGTGTGTGTATGTGTGTGTATGTGTGCGTTGGAAGAGAATAACAAATAAAATTGAATATTATTGTTCTTGTTGTTGTGGTGAAAGATTGTTCTAATGTTATTATCACTTAATAAATGAGATTTAGGTTGACTAATGATTAGTCCAATTTTTTATAGATAGCTGGTCATTGTTTAATTAATAATTATCGTCTTGCCATATCACTCTTATCCAGAACAATATCCGATTGTTCTATCGAGGAGTGGCAATCGACTAACGATCGACTAAGAGAATATCAGAAGAAAACGGAAAACTGTACATTATTTCTATGTAATTCATTTATGTCTCATGCCAATATTGATGTAACTGTCAAATTTTCTTTCTGATCGTTTGTCTTTCTGATAAGTTTATGATGAATGATATATAATCATCTATTGTTTACCTTCATTTCTATGACGACAGATGAAATTCTAACAAATTTTCTAGTTTCAAGAAAGAAAAGAATTTATGAAGATTTTCTTCTGAAATTCTTAGCTTATCAATTATTCGAAAACTGATAAACAAAGGAAGACGGACAACAACAAGAACGACATTTGGAAAGTTGTTCGGTTTTTGGGAGACACATTCATTCGCATTGTTCGCCACTTTATTGTTAAGAAGAGATGAATGAATGGAAATGAAAAGGTGAAAGAATTTCCTTTAAATTCTTCTCATTCCATAAACGAATCAGTTGTTCAATTTTATTTCACTTCAACATTCCCATTTCGATTGGATTTCAAAAAAATTTTTTTTTTAATTTTATGGAAATTGTCGTTCCTCAAATCATCATTGTTTGGACCCAGATCAAATTCAGTCTATTTATTCTCCTAAATTCCAAATATTTCATATTCCAAATTATAACGACAAAAAATCGAAGAATTTGAACATTGTCCATTTTGTTAATAAAAGGAAATTCGATTCCATTAAATAAATCATTTTCATTCCATAAAAATTTTTGGAGATTCAATTCATTTCTAAAAATATGTTACCTTCAACAACCACCATCACCATAATGACGAACATCATCGCTTCATCAACTCTCTCCAATTCATCATCTTCCACAACAACAACAACAACAACAACAGGAATTTATTCAACAGAAAATGGAGAAAGAATTGAAGGAAGAATATTGAGCGGTGTAAAAGATGAAGATAAATCGATATCGTCACTAAGAATAAATTTGATCAAATCAAAATATCTTTCTTCAATTCAATCGATGGACAATGAGATGAGAATGAAAGAATTTCATGATAATTCATCAACTGCAGGTAATATGACGACTGACGATGATGAAGGTTTCTCTTCGCAACATAATGATATCGATTCTATATCGAACATGTCTGACATAACGATATCGTCATCTACTTCGTCCTCTCAATATTTCCGTCATTCGAACGTCTTTAAATTGAAAGCGAAATATCTTCTGCAGACATCGAACAATTCATTTGGTGATGGTAAGAGAGAAGCATTTCGACCGAAATCGCCTTTCACTTCTGACACGACTAAATTGAAAGCAACGGATGAAGAAGAAGAAGAAGAAGAAGAAGGACATCTTCATCGTCAACAATCGAAATCGTTTAAGGATCGATGCAAATTAAAGAATGAATTGCAGAGTCGAAAAGAGAACGACGAATATTCACAATTGTCTTATGAGAGAAATATTGATGATGATATTACCGAATATTTATCGAATAGTCGACGAGCTTTCTCATTGCCAAGAGAACAAAATTTGAATATTGGTCCAAGAAATTATCAGATGAATAAAAAACGATTACAATATGTTCGTGTATCTTATGATCGGATACGTCGTGGAAAACGACAATCATTACAGACAACTTCTGATAATTATAAGAAATCGAATAATTCACATGTCTCACATCTCATCGATCGATTTTCATTAATGTCACAAATTAATCATTCCATTCCAACTATTATTACTACACTTTCCTCCTCCTCAACAACAACAACAACAACAGCAACAACGATAATTATATCTTCATTAACAACATCACCATCAACATCAACAACATCATATAATAATTTTAAATCATTTATAATGTCTTCATCATCATCATCATCATCGGCAACAACAACAACAACAATATCAGTTATCAACGGAATGAATCGTAAAAAGAAGTTACCATCATCATCCGTTGATGAATTGATAACGATAACAAATAATAATTCGAATAATCAAATTCCACAATGTAAATTGAGTCCACTCTCTATTAATTATCATCAATCGAAGAATGAGGAAGAAGAGAATATGATCAATATCAAAAGTTCTTGTCTAACAAGAGCTGCATCCCTCCGAGATTGTCGTCGTCGACGTTGTTCTTATAATTCGATCGTCAATGATAACGAACCAGCTCAATCATTTCGACCATCTGATTTCCATATCGGTCCCGTAATTGGAACCGGTTTCTTCGGTATCGTCTATCTCGTTCGTCATATCAAAAGTGGAATGGAAATGGTACTTAAGGAGATGTTGCGTTTCGACGATGAAGCTCGTCAATCATTTCTTCAAGAAGTTCATTTGATGCGAGAACTTCGTCATCCGAACGTCCTCAGATTTATCGGCATCATGTGGTCGAATGAACATCGATTGAATTTAGTCGTCGATTATATTTCGGGTGGAACTGTAAAAGATTTAATTCATAATATCGATATCCATTTACCATGGTTACGTCGTGTTCGTATCGCTTCTGATATTAGTGCTGGTATGGAATATTTGCATTCCATGAGAATTATTCATCGAGATCTCAATCCCAACAATTGTCTCATTCGCGAAGATGGAACGGTGGTCGTTGCGGATTTTGGATTAAGTCGAATTGTCTTAGACGATGATCATTTCTATCATTCCATCTCATCTAATGAGCACACTGACAAATATTCGAGAAAGTCACTTCAACGATGTCAAAAATATACAGTTGTCGGTTCACCATATTGGATGGCACCAGAAATGTTGAATGGTCGCGCTTATGACGAACGTGTTGACATCTTCTCATTTGGAATTATTTTATGTGAAGTTCCTTCTTTTTCTTCTTCCTAACTCTTCATACTTTCTCTCAATTAGATTATTGGTCGAGTTCAAGCTGATCCCGACTGTCTGCCCAGAACGTCCGATTTTGGATTGAATGTAGAACTCTTCAAGAAAAAGTTTTGTCCTGAAGATTGTGATAAATCCTTCATCAGAATTGCAGTTTGTTGCTGTCAAACAGAAGTAGAAAGACGTCCACCATTCTCAAGGAGTCGTCCATGGCTCGAAACGATCGCATTCCACCTCGACATTGGAAGGAATATTCCGAAGGAATTCATTCGAAGTATTTGTCCTCTCGATTGATTTATATCATCTTTTTTTTATATTATTCCATTTGTATATTTCACTTGTTCGACAAACTAATTATATCTCTTCTAATGTATTTATCATCATCTGAACCATCGAAAGGGAATTTAACCAAATTCAAAAAAATCATATCATTCTTCACAGAAACGACAATTCTGAAAACAAATTCCTCCAAATTTATTTTTTCTATTTTCCCCATATTTTATTCTTCATATAATTCACAATAAATTATTCGTCTCAACATCTCACAATCTCTTCTCAAACTAACCCTAAATCGTATATAACCAACTCTTACTCTTGTATAAGCAACTCTTACAACTTTTCTTAGTCACCACCAAACCATAGAGAAGGAATAGAATAACTAAAATTTAACATCCGTTTACTCTTTTCGTTGAATGCTAATTCACTGTTTTTAATCGTATTTCTCACTCCAGTTAATGCACTTATTCTTAGTTATAATTAGTATTTGTTATTTATTTTCCAATCAATTCCCATCGACTTTTTACGACATACATTTTTATGGGATAAGAAGAAACGAAAACGGATTATTTCAAGGAAACTATTTGAATTCTTCCTTTCCTTATTTATTTAAGTGAACGCAAGTTGAATTATTCGAAGTTTACCTACAATTAATTGAGTAAAAGTTCAATTAGTTTAAATGTCAATTCTTCCTTTAATTGAAATATGAAGATTCTTCTGATTTAAATGAAGGTAATTTTCAAGACGATTTTTGAGATGAGAGAAATTATATCTCATTTTATGCTTCAGTTTGCAAGTAGATGATTGTCATTAATTTAATGAAATGATTATTGATGAGAAAGGAATGATGATAGGAGATAACAGATCAATAAAATGTCACCACTTCTAATGTAAATATGTTGGAATCGATTGAAATGAGTGAAGATATTGTAGGGAAGACATTGGAGTGAAAAAGAAAGAGAGAAGTCAAAGTTCAACATGATTTCAATTTGAGAATAAACAAGACGATTAATAATAGCCGGTAACTAACCAACATAAATTCGGTTATTGACCATATGTGAAAGAATGAGATAATTTCAAAAAAAAAATTTCAGTAAAAAAATATGAAGACGATTCTTTTACACCTTATTCACTTTCTATTGATCCTGTCAAGTATTGAAACGAAATGTTTGAAGGAAATCGATGAGACGGGAGAAATCCTACTCGATTGTTCATATGAAAAATTGAGAACCTTTCCTTATAGTGAATTGGAATCGAATATAACTCGTGTGAAATTGACAAATGTTGGAATGAAGAATATTGTTCATTTCTTCCGATCATCTTCCTTATTTCTTCACGTTTCACATTTGGACTTATCCCACAATCAAATCACCCAAATATCGGATGATGAAATCGCCGAATATTTTCCATCACTTCGCAGTATAATTTTGAACGGAAACAAATTGAAATTATTGGAAGAATGTGCATTTTGTGGTCTCAATCAAATTGAACATATATTTCTAGTTTCTTGTAATCTCACTCAATTCCCACCTGCCATCCATAATCGATTTATTAGTGTTCGATTGAAAACGATTAATCTCAATGGTAATTCAATAATTGATGTCGACGCACCTACAGGATTATCCCATTTTCCACAACTTCGAGCGTTCTATTTCAATGGGAACCAAATCAGTCAGAAAGGAATGGAAACAATCGGTAATTCGAATACTTTGAGAATTCTTAGTTTACAGAATTGTAAATTAGTTCATATACCAATGGACTTTTTAAAAAAATTTCCTCATTTGGACATTTTACTCTTATCACACAATCAACGGATCAGAGACTTTTTATTCCTCATTTCAAACCGTCCTGATGTCGGCATACGCATTCTTTGGTTAGATGATACCGGTATGACGGATAGTCATCTGTTTGATTTTCAGAAATCCCAATTCAAAAATTTGCAAATATTGCGATTAGATCATAACTTGTTGAAAAATCCAAGACTCGAATATTTCTCGTCATTTGTTTCCTTAAATCTATCTCACAATTCAATCGAACAATTATCGTTCGCTAACATTCCGTCGATCGGTTGGCTTTTTCTCTTTCTTATTCACTTCTCAATATTCTTTAGTTATGTTTTCGTATAGTATCGATCTGTCTTTCAATTCTTTACGGTCGATTCCAAAAGTTTTGGAGAATCTAAAATTAAACTCGTTAAATTTGTCATCGAACATGATAACCGACTTCTACATAGAGCAACATAGTATGTTGGCTTATTCATTGGAAGAATTGTCGCTAAGTTTCAATCAATTGAAGGAAATAAAAGTGGCCGAATTTCGGTTTCTAGTCAGACTACGCAAAATCGATTTTTCACACAATCAATTGAGAGATTTTTTATACTATCATCATGAATTCAATCAATATTATTATTCAAATATCACCGTTCTCAAATTGCAATTTAATTCACTAATCGAATTCAATATACCATTGAGAAACTTCCCTTATTTACAAGAATTGGATTTGAGCTATAACGTTCTAAAATATATTCCAATCGGAGTTCTTACCAATACCAAACGAAGAAAACCTAATCTTAAAGTTCGATTAGATAACAATAAGTATTTGGGTGAATGGTTCGTTAAGAATTTCACACAAAACGATTTCTCTGCCAATTATCTTTCATTAAGCAACGTCGATTTCACCGATAATATTGTCCATCTATTTGTCTATATGTCCCAAAGAACATTTCCATCAGTTGAAACACTAATCTTATCGTACAACTTAATCACCAATCCACTTTCTCTATTAGAAAGATTTCCTAATTTGACTTATCTGGATATGTCGAATAATTTGATGAGGAGTATTCGAAATTTCCAATCTGCCCCCAAACTGAAAGAATTCTTCATTCATGATAATACATTTCAATGTTCGTGTGAAATGAATTGGATAACAAAATTGTTCAACCAAGAACCGTTAGCAAGTGGAAAGTCGTTCGAGAAGTTCGAGAAAATGATATGTGATAATCAACCCAAATTATTTCATGAAAGCAATCGATGTTTCCCCGACTTACGTGGCTTATACATCTTCTTAATTTGTGTGGGAGCAGTTACCCCACTCATCATTGGTAAGTTGATGTATAATCGTTCTCGGAAGAGAGGAATAGCATTGAATAAGTTGGAACTGAAACATTATGATAAGGTTCTAATGGACGACACAGATTCAGAATACTCTGACGACGAAAACGTCAGGACTGAGAAAAATTTAAAAGGTAAACGGAAAATTTTCATGAGATTGAAGGAGAATAAACTGGGAGAGAGTCAAGCTCATTTAATTAATGAAACATTTTCCGAGGATGAACCACTGGATTCGGTGTCGAACGTCACTTCGAAAGCTACGTACAACACTGATATGACTCCAGTTTCCGTTTAACATTTATACCACCATATCTATCATTTCTTTCTTTTCTCTCATTATATTTTCTTCCAAAAAGAACACATGTTTTAATATTTATTTTTCATAATTTTCAATAAATTTCTTTAACAAAAATTGTATCCTAATTCATTAATATCTAATTACAAAATCTTGGAACTTTCCATAAGACCGCTTAACTACTGACAATAAAATTGAAAATTAAATTTAACTAAGCAATTGTGAGTGAAAAAAAACCTAAAAAGTTCCATCCTCTGTTTCTCGAACTCTCTTTTATTATTTATTGAAAGCACAATCTCAATTTGGATAAAAGAAAAAAAAATAATTATAAAAGATTTATTTATTTTTTTTATTAATACAACAAATCCCCACGGGTAAATCAAAAAGGAAACGGGATAACTCAGCTGAAGAGTTATTTGAAATGAGAAATTTCGCCTGATTCACGTGAGTTGTCAAGGAATCAGGAATGAAGGAAGAGAGATTAAAGTTGTTGCTTGTATAACGAGCAGCTTCTAGAGAGGTAGGCAACGTTAACGAATAGTAATTGCAAAAGAAGTTGATAGGAGAGAAAAATATTTCACATTGATTAAATGAGGGAAACGGTAAATCGGAACAATTGATAGAATCCAATAATCTTAAGTAACAGATCGACAGAAGAAGAGGTAAAGGCTTCAATTCACAGATATAGAACATAAACGCTCCGTTGAACGGTATACCACACCCGAGTAACATCCGTACAGTTCTGTTATAAGTTCGATCGAGACATTGTAATGATTTGTGGCTAGAAGATAATGACACCGTGAGACCATAAAAGTCGCAACAATACGTAACGAAGAGTTTGAGTTTCATCGAAACTGGGAAAAATTTGCATCGATGGAAAAAGGAATAAAACATTCTTAAAAATTTACATCTAATCTAATCGATCGATTTAGAAGATTTTTTTCTGTTATCAATTTGTCAGCCCAAAAATTCGATTTCCTTTGAAATTATTTGACTGAAAGAGTTAACGGAGGAGAGATTGGGTATATTAGTTAAGATCTATGATTTAGATTCATTGATTACAATCCAGATATTAGCCAGATGAGTTTTAACAATTTTTAGAATATTATGCCACCTTTTTGCCGTATTACAACAAATTACCATATCATCCGTGTATGAGTAAAGTGCCGGAAAAGTTAGAGAGCCAATATGGAAGGAATATCGATTGTTAACGTAGAGTAGTATTTCATCTACCAATTTTCCAAATATCCATGGAGCTAAAATGGAACCTTGCCGCACACCTTTGTTAATAGAAAATAATTCAGAAGAACAGAAATTCCATTTGACCAAAACTTGTGCATTGGTCGATATGAGTTTAATGAAATTAATTGAGGAGGAATCGAGACCAGCTTCTCCTAAAACTCGCAACCCCTCTTCCATATTAACAGAATCGAACTTATTATGTGAAATGATGTTATTCAAGTTATTAGAATTAACGGACTTTCTTGGTCATTCAGTATTGGATGACATTTGCACCTCATTATGTAGATGAGAGCAATTTTTTTCCAGAAATTTTATGGAGTAATTATTGAAAAAGAAGGGTTAAATGCTACAACCCTCCGGCCAGAAGGAGGGATTTATGATGTTCTCATAATCTTTTTTATTAGTGATGATACTATCATCTATCTGATCAACTATCATCAGTAAGACATCTACCATCTTTCAGTTTATCCACCCTCGAGACTTGTGAACAACCGACGTTTCTGGCAGTCAGGTAGTCTTCTACTTTGGATAATTCCATACTTCTAGGCATGCCTCGCAAAAACATTCTTCTCACTTTCTTTTTATCATCTCTAAGGATAGGTTGAAATTTATTATCACTCTCGCCTTTACATTGTAAGAGAGGACGTTTATTTTTTTTATTTTGTTTGATAGAGACTACCTCTTCAGCAATCTTCGTGTTGTTCATGTCGTCATTGAGATAACGTTTGACATTTCTCGTTGACCTGTTTACTCTTCACATCAGGTATATTTTTGCAGGAAAAGGAACTTTCATGACCATTGTCAATATCCAATGGAATAATAGATTTGTTAATTCTGATACCATCAGTAGATTTGCTAGAAATAAGGCATTCCTGTTCGACAAAGTTGCATGATACTATCTCAAGGATTCTTTCCACAATCGTTGATACTTCCAATAACCTAGCCGATATAGCTACCATATCTCTTTTATATTCTAAATTTTCAGAGATTAGACGATTCAACTTTAATTCGATCGTTATCAGTTCAGTTTTAGTAATCGAACAGCTATCATCAGGGCCCGGATCAGCACGGGATCTTTTCAAAGAAGAAAGTGTACCCGTTTCTTTTGAGATTTTCGGTCGTCCCACTCTTTTTTTGTTTACGACAACTGTCCCATTGATGCTATTTGGAACATCAGTATGGTTTCTCGGAGAAATCTTGGGATCTGAAGTACGTTTACTTATGACCATCTTGATTCGAACTTTTTTCTCTTTTGAATTGAGATATTTCTCTTTTGTGATCTTTATAAGATCACAAAAATAATTTATTAGGCCGGCAAAATTATTATTGTTGCTTTGCTCACCATTGCTCACTGGCCAAGTGAAATATTGGAGATGAGAGCATCCGGTATGTACTCATCCAACTTGAAGTTGTGTAGCATATCCCTGGCATTAGAGAGAGATGATGCATATGATAAATTATAATATGAACAAAAATAACGGAGAGAAGTGTTAAATTTCTCACATTGCGAGAATTCCGGGAAAGGAAACGGAGAGGTCAATATGATTTCCGACAGCGAGAGATATCGTTCAAGCATAATAACCGGAAAGGGTGATAGTTCCACCCTCCGAATTTCAATGGAAAAAATTTACATTTATGATGAAAGGGGTAGAAGCTTCTTATGAATTGCTGACGAATGTTATCGACAAAGGAGGAGCTTCGTTTCCGTTTATCCATCAGACACCCGAGAAAGATAGTCTCACTGCAACACATCGGTCTCAGAAGGGAATATTTTTCGCTAATAAAATTATTGTTTAACAATTTTGATTTTC
>JALJEE010000951.1:0-18256 GCA_023231475.1 Seison nebaliae
TAAAACCTTTGCTTTGCATCCTTTTTTTCTGTTCACACACTCCATTCTGACATACTTTACTTCTTTACTACGACAGCATTCAAAATTATAAAGATGGTTTTCGTAGTACATAAGGTTATTTCCTTTTACTTTAACAACCCAATGTAAAAAGATTATTGAATTTATCAACAATCGGTTAACTATAGTAGGAATCATATGTAATGAGAGTGAATCGTCAATTTTGTCGAATATTTCGAGATTTCGAGTTCAGCATTAGTTGATCGCGTAAGATGTAAATTCCTTAGGTCATTTTACTCCTACCATCATCGGTGCAAGTTTTTCTCTATCAAATTGAAACTGAAATTATTCGTATGTTACTGTTGTGATTTTTATGGGCGAACATTGATGAATATGATAATTCCTATTTGTCCTTTTTCAAAAAATAAAAAGTAAGTTGACGTGTGATTTTTTTCCCCAATTTTCAAACTTAACGGATTTACTTAATTTTTTTTAAGCAGTACCACAATGATGAGGTATAATCATAAAAAAAATTTGGAATTAATTGAACCAATTTAAGCACCATTAATTCGGCTATCCCTTTTAAAATTTTGAAATTATTTGAAAAATCTTGCTTACGTTTCTTGGAATATTTAATTGAGGAAGAACAGTAGAAGGTATTCTGCCATTCACTTCTTTCAAACAAATCAATATTTTTTCCAATACTTTTCCACTCATCGTATTTGACAACGATTTAACTAGTATTTCAGTTTTATTATTTGACATGAAATCCAATGATCATTGACTGACGTATTCTAATTGTACTCCCATTTGATCAGTGTTCAAAACATCAAAGAATTTAATGCTCTCGTCCTGAACACGAGTCTAGGACATAAGAGCCACGAGACAAAAGAGCCACGGGACAAAAGAGCCATGAACAAAAGAGCCACGAGACAAAAGAGAAATACAAGAAATACACTTTAAGAAATAAAAAATTTTAATTTAAAAAATTTTCCCCCCAGAGCAGGTTCGGTCCCGGGTCGACACTTATACACATTCGAAATTCTACCATCAACCCACCAATCCACTTGAATATAATAGCTTTAGACGGATAAATCATTACATACTGGAATTAGGAAAGTTTCAACCCCGATAAGTCTTAGCAGAGAGACCGTTGGGAAAAAAATATGAATTAGGCCTTTCGAGATACTAATAATACAAATGAATCACTTAATTTGAAAAAAGCTGATTCACACTTCCCTATGTTCCCTTGTTAGACAAATCCATTTTTTTAAAACATTTTTAGAAAATTGTTAAAGTTAAAATCACTATCTTGTAGAGAATTTGAAACTCTTTCTAAACATAGTAAAATCAATCTTATACGTTAAGTATTTCTTATAGAAAAAAGCATTTTTGTGAAAAAATGAATGGATTTTTTATCGACTGAGAATGTTCCTAGAATCTATCGTCTGATAAAGCTTGATTTTCTATAACTCTTGATTCTATAGGGATAAACCATCGTCATCTTTTTGGTAGAAGAAATTGAAGGTAGCGATCTAAAATTAAAATTTAGACTATTGCACATTCATTGGATAGTTCATATATCACTCATATGTTGATATTTCTTATCGACTAACGAGAATTATCGCAATATGAACGATTTATGAACTTTCAATGATCATAATCACCTTACCTACAACTGTGCAAATTTTTAATCCAATCATTTACCTTGTAAGACACTTACTAGGGTAATGAATAAAGAAAATCAAAGATAGAGTAATAATTGACGTATATAAAGTTCCTGTAGCAATAATAAAAACCACAACCACGAGGACGGCTTTTTAAATTTTCCGAAAACTAGGAACTCTTTACACGGTGGAAGAAGAGAGGAAGAAGATGTCAGCACGATAGGTTATACATTTTATAATGTCTATAAATGAATATAATCGAATTTAAAGTTGGCTCCTCTGTGCGTTTTACATCCAGAAACTTTTTAGTTTTTCCATTTAACGCCGGTCTCTATAATGGCTCGTAAGGATCGGTTTCATATGTTGTTTGAGATAATATCTACGATCATTAGAACTTTCTTCATGCCACACCAAATCACAAACCATACTATACTCAGAATGGTATCTAAACAAAGCTACCTCTATATTGTTCACTTTTATTACCTGGTCATTGTTAACATAGTACCATATATCGCTAAAAGATTTAATGAAAGCTGCAATATGACCAATTATCATTTTTACATCTTTCAAATCTACAAGTTTCTCATATTTTGTTCCTAGTTGGTAAGATTTCTGTTTTTCATAAAAATCTAAATTCACTAGCGTTTCATGATATACTGCAGAGGAGACTAGTTCTACAGCAATTTGCATACCGACATTTTTGGGATTGGCATGAGGTGCCTTTAGGGAAGATAATATATTTATAATTTTGCGTTTGTTCCGTTCAAGCACTTCATTGGATATGTTAGGAAATTGATGTATTTTTCTTATTTCCACTAGGTCTTCACCATTGCTTGCCAATGTTATTCCGATCAATGTATAATTCCTATCAATGCGATTGGGCAGGAAATTTTTGAAGAGTCTCTGAGTTTTAAATTTATTACCGTTCCAATATTCAGGGTTTAAGGTTGGTCGATAATTTGAAAATGACAGCTGCTTCAACGATAGCGGTGGAAATTTATTTCGAATAGAGTTTATGGTTAAAGATGAAAACTGGTTAACATAATTAACAACAGATGTGATCTTTTTATGCAACTTCTTATAAACTTCTATGGACAGCTGTAGTGGACCATCATCTATTTGAAAGCTTCTATTTTCAGGAGTAATTACAACGTTTGGATAACCGAATTTCTTTATAATTTCAATACATCTTTCTTTTACCCACGGTACATCCATTAAAATTTGATGGTTGAATAAATGATTCTTTAAGGAATCCAAATACTCAATGTATGTCGCATCAAAATTATGATATTCACTTTCATAGTCATATGGAATATAATTGACGTTCAATACCTTTATGGGAGGATAATATATAACGTATTCTGTAGTATCAACTCTAATCATTGGAAAGGAATCAGACCCATTCACAAATACAGGGGTCCCGTGTGGATAGTAGATAATTCCTTTTAATTTATTGCCTATATCTTCCGGGTCAAAAAAGAGATAATTCAACAAAGTATTCAGTGCGTTGCCAATTGCGCTTAGCCGAAATATTTTTATATATTTTTCCTGTTCAATAACTTCTTCATCAATATCATATTCGCACATACGGGAGCGAGAAGGTCCTAAACGTTCTAGAGCACGATCATTTTTTTTAACCTTTTTAATTCTACCGTCTTTCCTTCTTAATGATAATGGTCGTTTATTCAAATTAGTACGACATTTGTCTTTATCCCTTAATAGTCTCATGAAATTAAATAAGCAATCATTTAGATCGTTAAACTTACGATATTTACAACCATAAGAAGTTTCTGATCTTTTCGATAAATCAGAAGATCTCATTTTATGAAGACCTGTCAACATTAATACTTCATGCTTTAAATAGACATGTGGCAGGTTTTGGGGATAGTGCTCCGGATCGTAATTTTCAAGACGATTTATTTTGTTAACAGTATCGCATAAAATACCATTACACCGATTATTCTTATCAAGAAAGTCTAACAGAGATGGGCAAGCCATTATCAGATGGAAGTAAATTAAGGACACACACGCACCACTACGGTTAAAAACGCATGGTGGTTCACTGTAAGGATCTCTAATTTCGTTTAATTTCTGTTGATTATTCCGAGATTCAGTTAATTCATCCCGAAGCATTATATTTTCTTCTTCATCTTCAATTAGTGAGAAAATCTCTGCTACAATTTCGTTAACACTTTCATAATCATGTTTAGGATATAAAGATATATCATGCTCTGCATTAATATCTTCGGAAGTGGACGTTTCCATAGCGAAATGAAAAAAAACAAAAATTGAAAAAAAAAAGAAAAAACAAATCTCACCCCTTTAACATTCGTTATAACGAAAATGTGTCCACTGGCAAACATACATTCTCCCCGATGAAAACAGTAAAAAATTGGAGAAGAAAGATTCGTGGAGAAATACTAAATATATCTCACGTGAAGTTTTTAAAAAATGAAGAACCATTTATCGTATTTTACACTTGTAGAGAGCTAGCAACGATACTCCCTTTTTCGTCATTTTAATTATTATAACTCTTTTTAATGATTGTAATTCACTCAAATTCCGATAGATCTGTGATGTCAACTTCATTTCAATCTTCTAATATTCTTTGTAGATTTTTTATACATTTCAATCTTTTGTCGAAATGGATTTACGGATTTATTTGAAGTATACAACTTAAAGCCTTCAATAAATAGAATATGTTCCAGTTGTCCGGTCGTTTTCTTTCGGGAAATACCGATAAACATTTAAATTGAATGTTTGCGAATGACTTGCTTATTGACTAATTTTTTACCAATTCAATGTTTGTTTCTTCGTTCTTGTCGATTCATAGGATTTGATGAATGAGGATATTCTTATCTGATTTTAATCAACGATCTAATGTAAGACAAAGGGCGGAACTGAGAAATATAATTAAGAGTTTAAGGGAAATCTAGGAAAAACATTTTTGAAACTTAAAACATGAACAATGAAAATATTTATTTGTCAAGAATTTTAAGGAATAAATAAGATTATAAATATTAACTTTATGAAAAATATTAGAGCTCAACTTAGACTATATAAATGTCTGTTACCATCACTTGTTGTAAGCCATTTAATAGGTGATTTATGTTTTCTATCTGCGGATTAAAACCCTTTCCTCTTCTCATTGTTCAAAGATATTTGAAAATAATTCAGTCTATCGAGGAATCTGATTTATCATTTCCATCTTTTCTCCAGTGTAAAAATTTTTTGAATCCGTCTTTTGTTCTTATTATTCGATTGATGTTCCTGAATCTTTCGATGAAGCTCTTCTAACTTCGATATTACTTCTCATATTCCGGAATATTTACGAGATGAAATCGTCATTGGAAGAAAACTTATCACTGATAATTTGTACAGTAATCAATCTCATTTTCTTTTTAATTTACCTCGAGGGGATTTGATTTTATAATAAAAAAAAAAAAATAAAAAATAAATAAAAAAATAAATTTAGTTTAATTATTTTAAACCGAATAATTTATTTATAGTTAGATTAACATTTTCTTTAAGTTTAATTACTTAACATGTGATATTCGAATCTGAAAAATCGAGAGAAATGAAGTTTATTAATTAATCGATTATTTGAGAACGAATTTTCCATTAAGTTCTCCCGAAGTTAGGACTATTAGAAAGAGTTTGAACAGAGTTATCTAACGGTATGCTCCATTACGTAAACAATGGTATTTAAAGAAAGTTATAATCATTTTTAAAACAATCGAATTTTGTCTGATTACTTTTCAATTACAGGTGTATAGTGCATCTTTCCTTTCGCTTTTTCATGCTAACATGGTGATTCCTAATAGGAATTTCCTATACATATTGAGTTTGATTTGAGGATAGTGAAATGAACGAGCATGACTAATAGTTTGAATCGATTCACACGTTTTACCGTTTAGGAAGAAATTATCTTATAACTGATGGAAATGAATATTTTCCTAATCAGACTGTTTAACAAATACCAAATCTACATTGTTGTTTCATATTTTACCGAGTATTAAAATCTTTATTTTCTAGAGCTTTTTCTTTAAAAAGAATGAAAATGTTAAGGAAACTTTATTGAAACAGAAAAAATAATTTGTATTTAAATATTTAATTAGAATTTGGAGATGAATAAACATTCAACCTAAAGCAAAAAATTACCGAACATATAACTTCGACGTTGGCATTCTTTTTCTATTCTAGTTCTATAAAAACTTTTAGTTTTTTCATTTCTTCCTTCTACATTACATTTCTGTTAATAGACAAAATGAAAAATGATCACGAATTGAAAGTTCATCGGGGTGATAGATCAATATGGGATAAATTGATTGATTTCGTTCTTGGATTGCTTATCTTCTGTTTCATTTTGCAATTTCTTCCGATGGTGGAGTAGACTTCTTTTCTCGTTTTGTTGATTTGTATTGAACTCCATAAAAAATTCCACAAATCGTACCAAGCCAACATCCAAAAAACATGAAATGCATCGGCCGACCTAATTTCGGTAGTAATGATGATAATAATAAACCAGTTGGAGCACCTCCAATATATCCGATATCCCATGATTTCTGTTTTAAATAATAATAAATTTTTCAAATAAACTCTCATTCTCAACTAACACTAAACCAGTTTCGTCGAATTCGATATGCACGATCATATATTCCATCGTCTATTAACGTTTTCATTTTCGTCATTGAAATGTATGTGCCAAGTGGAAATCCGATTATAGGAGCGACCATTCCACATCGTCCAATCGATTTAATTATTTGAGAAGGACATCTCGGTCCTCGTATCAATCGATATATGAGGGCACCTGATCCCGTCAATACGGTCAATCCTTCTACCACTTTTAAATTAATATGATACCAGAGTTCGGTGTCAGAATGAGGAATTGTAGTCATTTCATCATCGGACAGTTTCATTCCGATTTGTTGTTTATAATAATTTTTGGATGGGAATAAACTTAATTGATCCATTTTCCATTTCTCGTCTGACATTTTTTTACAATTTTTTTCCAATTTAACTTAGCAGATTAACAAATATATGGTTCAATGAGATTGTTCAATGAATTAAATGGTTAAATATAATCTGATTAAAGATGATAAAAATTCTGTGTTATTTTCATTTCAAAATTTGGTCTCTTCTAAATTAATATTAAAATAAGATTTATAAGAATAAAATTTTGAATTATTAACAACAACAACGTTGTTGGGTGACAATAAATTATAATAAAATATATGATTAATTTAAACAAAATGTCCATATATTTAGTCGTATTCTTTTCCGATGCAACACTTATACTTCTTCTCATGATTTGTTATGTTGGAATTTGTTATTATACAATTCCAATATACAATCATTATTGTGATTCAACTAATTTTAAGAATTAGTTTTTTTTTTAATTTAGATTAATTTCACTCATTAACTATCCAAAATACGATTTCATTTTAATTTTATTCACAAATATTTTTTGAAATGAACTAAGATTATCAAATAGTGCGACAAATAATTCTCAAAAAGTCAAACATAAATAACAAAATAATTTATTCATTGTCATGACAACATGTCCTCTTGTCTACTATCATTGAGACGTGTCATATTCTGGATTGTTAAATGGGTACCCGTCGTATTTATTGCAGCACTGATATTTTGGTCTTATTATGCGTATGTGGTCGAGTTGAATATACGAACAATTGATAGCTATCATGAAAAGATACCGTTTCTCATAATTTATCATGTCATATTCATCCTCTTCCTCGCAACATATTACCAAGCCACTTTCGTAACGATAAAGAATCCACCAAAACAATTCGAATTATCTGTATCGGATATAGCCAAATTGAATTCGTTAGATAATCATAGTGAAACAAGAAGACAATTAGAAATTTTTTCAAAAGATCTTCCTCTTCTTACTCGAAATTTCGATGGAGGTTCTCTTCTTTCCATATGAATCGTTAATTTATATTTATATTCAATAGAAATCAGATATTGTAATATTTGTAATTGTATTAAACCTGATCGATGTCATCATTGTTCGATATGTGGTCAATGTGTATTGAAAATGGATCATCATTGTCCATGGTTCTTTCTCTTCATTAACAATTCCTTTTTCATTTCTCTAATTCTTTCAATAGGATTAACAATTGTGTGGGATATTCGAATTATAAATTTTTCGTTTTATTCTTATTTTACGCATTCGTCTACTGTCTCTGGGTAACGTCGACAACGATGAAATATTTCATAAAATTTTGGACAGTTAATATTGTTTGTTTTATGGATGGATGAATTAATCAATCTTTTATTAGAATAATTTACCTGATGGTGGTGGGAAGTTTCATATACTTTTCGTTTTCTTCACATCCTCAATGTTCGCCTTATCGGTATCAAGTCTATTGTTTTATCATTTATGGTTAACATCGAAAAATCGATCTACACTTGGTTCATTTTATTTTGAAGTTCTTTCTTAGAATTAATTTTTCTTTTAAGAATCATTCCGAGCTCCAATTTTTGCAACTGCCGGTCCCGATGCAAATGGATTTAATTTAGGATGGAGGGAAAATTTTAAAGAAATTTTCGGCAACGATAAATTCTTAGCATTGTTGCCTATAAGAACGAGGTTTGTTCCTTTCTTTCATTCCATTTCATTCAAGAGTTGTCTTTTAATTTCGTTTCGAAATCATTTCATTCAGTCGTGGTGATGGATCATCTTATCCTAGTCGTGTTTATCATCGATTAGCGTCTCGAACATCTCAACTGCCTAACTCTTCTGTAACTAATCAATCGTTTAATGAAAATAACATTAGTAATAATAGTAACAGTAACAAGAGAGATGGTGGAGATTCTCCTGTTCATCCAAATCATCATAATAATAATAATAATAATAATTATGAGAATAGTTTGTTTGAAATGGATAATAACGATAACTCTGTAAACAAAGATTGGGAATCTCATGTTCACAATGGGAACTTAACAGAATCTTTATTTCATAATAATCAAACGGATCAAATCGATTCAAGAACTTTCCAATAAATATTCTTTTCTCATTTTAATTCATCAATTGTGATCCATCTCGTCAATTCCCTTTTTTGTTGTTGATGTGTGTGGAAGAATATATGAATCTTATCAGTTGATAATTTTACAAATTTTATTTTGAGGAGTAAATTCTACTAATTTCTTTACCATTTCTTTCTCTCGATCAATAATCTTGTCATACAAAATCCACATTATTTTTTAACATTATAGTCTCAACATCTTCATTTCATTTCCAAATATCTTTTCTTTTTTAGTACTGGCAATGGCATTTCATTCACTTCGCATTATGAGAAGCGACAAGATATTTCTGATTTAATAGCAACTTCCAACAATCCTGATTATCATACACGATTGATTTAGTTCGCTAGAACATGTTGGGAAGTATCAAATTATTTTTTGTTCGTTTTCATAAATTCATTCCCCCCTTTTTTTCATACTTAATTCAACTAATCCAAATATGTCATTTCATACACATAAAAAGTATCAATTCGATTTTATTTAATAAATACAAATGTTGACTATTTTAATGTTTTTCAGTTTTAAGAAAGAAAACAAAGAATTATTTACTCTTATTATTAAGACTATAAACTTTATCACTGATACATAATTCATCCTATAATGTCATATCAATGAAATTCTTTTATTTTCTCATTATTTTTCTACATCACCCAAACATTAATTTTTCAGATTTTATTTTGAATAGAATTTTTAATAATAACATTTATAATAAACAAATAGAATAAAAAGTATCTTTATTAAAAATCGGTCGAAATGATAGGCAATTGATAATAAATGATTTACCCAAAAAAATAGAAACATAAATGGTAAAAAACATAAAATAAAAATTAAATGGACATAAAAAAGAAAATAGTGAATTTCGAGTAAAAAAGTTTATATTCAGAATCTTCACAGATGAGTAATTCTATCGAGATAGATTAAAGAAGTAAAAAGACTACACAAAAAGAAATTTAATGATATGTAGAATGTTGAAATGAAAAAGAAACCGAACAAGAAAAAATATTATCAAATAAATATAAAGTTAGATCTTATTAGTTCGAATGATTTATCAGTTAATGTCCCCAAAAACTGATCGAATGATTTTTTGTACAATTTCTATTTATTAATTGATACTTTGGTATCATAGTTGAAAGTGTATTGTATATTCGATTTACTCTTCAACATGTTCAAATAAATGAATGATGCTTTCTCTTTCTGAGACGTTGCGCCAGTACTATCGAACACATTTTGTACTCCCTCTGTTTTCGCTTTCTCAACAATAACAGAACTATTTGCACTAGCTTGTCGTCGAAGTAAATCACATTCACTTGTCGTTAATCTTTGTAGTTTTTTAGCTTGATTTAGAATGTTAGCGACCTGATAAATATTAAATTTACAATTTGAACATTTGGAAAATAAAACAAACTTTTTCTTCAGTTTCTTTTTGTTCTTTTACTAATTTTTGTTTAGATTGTTCTCCCTCATCTTGAAGATTTTGAATAATTCCCTGTAAGCGAATTTGGATAACTTTGTTTGGTAGAATAATTCGATGCAATTGGAAGTATTTTACCTAAAAAGAATATACAGATTGTTAAGATATACAATATAAAAGAAATTGTTAAGAATTGGAAAGGAAAGTTTAACATGGATAAAAAATCCTTTTTCTTCTCCATGTCCAGGAGAACATTTATTATTCGTTCTGGGAATACATCCCTCCACACAATATTCGTGGTTTTTACATTTAGCACATTCTCTTTCTATAATACGTTTAAAAAAGATAGAATTATTTTTGAATTTATTTGAAAAAAATTTACTTGTCACACAATTTGGTATGCAACATTTGCCTGACATTCGAGTGACCAGTTCATTTTTTAAAGAATTATCAATTTTTGTTCGATTTCGAATAAATTCATCCGAAGTGAATTCTGTTACTGCAATTTTTAACGCTTCTCTTGCATTTCTAGCAATCGTATCTTCATAATGTTGTCCATATTTTTGATGTAGATGATGGAGATCATCTTTGATAAGGAAATATTGGAAAGATACTCGCAATTTAACAGGTTGTTTATTTTTCGTAAAAATTGATACTTGCTCACGACCACTATCACCATAATTCAAATTGTGTGAACTTGCTTTATATTTGAGGAAATTATGGAACGGTCCCAACATATGATTTCCTGATTCATAAACTTTACTTGTTATCACATTACCTGATGCCCTCGTTCTTTTAAATGCATATTCATAATACTCAACACTGGAGAATGATGATCCAATAAAAATGAAGATTATTAATAAAACAGCGGCTATTAATCCTCCTCCTATAACCGCTAATTTTTTCGTCTCCATTCTTCACTTAATGGGAGACTATTAAACAATCTACTTTATTAAATTCTTTCACTTGTACCTGTTTCCTTTAACTGTTACGTAACTTTTGTTTTGTTTATTTTCTTTAATTGTGAATTTTATTTCACAATTATTTAATAAAAATTCATAAGCTAATAATTTGATTGATACGAATGGTTTATGTGAACAGTTCTTAAGAAATATGAACATATTTCTATCGCTCTTGGTAATATGATCAAGTGACTGATAACTAATTAACAAATAATCAAATTTAATCAATAATTTATGAGAGAAGAAAAAGGATATTTTTAAATGAAGCAATAATAAAGGTTGATGAATAATAGAAATTTTATTAATGAGTAAACGAATAAAAAGAAGGAGTTAATTGTGAACATGAGAACAATTATGGGAACAGTTATGAAAAGAAATTAAACTCTTTTCTTAAATTTAATTGAAAAATGATGTAAATTATTTCCCATATAACGAAAATAGAAATAAGAATATAAATAAAATAATCGATTGTATCGTTATAAAGTCGCTTTACGAATGACCTTAATTTCAGAAAGATATTTCCATGAGCTTCATGCCACAGTCGTTCATTTTCCGTTTCTTTCGCTTTCTGATTGATTTCATAAAAATTTCTTAAAAAAATTTCAAAAAATTAAAATTTAATGATTCTTTATCAAAATCAATAACTTTGTTACATTCTCTAATTTGATATTGAATTCCAAAAATTCTGATGTATTATTCTGACACTCAAATGATAAATGTGCTGCTATAATATGATCGTTTTCAGAAATTTGAGTTCTGTCTAGTCGGATGTAATTTTTCAGAATTGTTGTAAATTGATCCGATTGGATTTGTCGATGAATTAATTTCAACGTAATTCTATTTATTCTCGTCGTACAGATGGGTGAAACAATAATTATTGGAATATCTCTAGTAGTCGTTTCATCGTTTTGAGATAAAGTTAAGTTGTAAATTTCTGTGAGTATATTGTTCGCAATTGTCCGATTAACATTAAACATTGATTGTAGTAATACATTTTTAGTGATTTTGTTACAATGCTCATCATTCGTTATATTATAATTAAGTTGTTCGAATTTGATTACTCTCTTTAAGTTTGACGGAAAATAATAAGTATCTTTAACATTATTCCCGTCTTTAACGAAACTCCAATCATCCAATTCCATTTGACAATTATCATAATTTATTGTATAATCTTTCTCGAAATTAACTAACAACAATTGACCAATATCCAGTTCTCCATTTAATTTTAATCCGATTGCTAAAGTTAAAAATTTTTTGTTATTTCACTCGATAAAAATTCTAACATGATTTTTGATATTCTTTATAAAATTAATCAAAAGTATTAATGAAAAAAATAAAGATGTTTGCAAGGAAACTAAACTTGGCAGATCGACGACTTCCGTCTTAAATAAAGGTTTAAATTCAATTATTGGAATTCTATTATCATCCGCTTCGATAACATCATTTGCCATTCCATTACTAATTAAACATTTTCCTAAAATTGATAATATTTAATGAAATTTCTTCAAAAAGTGCTCACCATTAATTTCTGAATTGTCGACATCAATACAGAAGGTCGATTGTATGTAATTGGGGAGAAACCGTTTTCTTTCTTCGATTTCTCTTTTTCTGATAATATCTTCATGACTTGAATCAAAAAGTAAATTTTTCATTTGCTCCAAAATAAAAGGAGAAGAACATTTCATAATATCTTTCACTTCAAAATTAGTTTTATCAATTCCATTACAATTGAAATTTATTTGAGACTTCTGATTGTCGACAACTGAACGACAATCTCGATCACATTGGCAATTAATTTCACATATTCCTCTTCTTTTATCGCATGCACACAAATACTGAGAAATGTCATCACTTGTTTTGCACGGTTGTTTCGTCCAATTGAAAAAGGAAAATTGTTTCTCAAAATTTGTTCGTTTAGGTATTTTCGGAGATTGATGAGATATGAAAGTATATTTTATGTTTTGATTATTTACTTGCAAAGTACAACCGTCTACGGGAAAGTCAACACGATAACAAACAGTTCTAATAACAACTGGAATTTGATAAACATTTATCAACGAAGCATATGCATTGAGAGAGAATTGTATGTCGAAATACGATTCAAGTTCGGTATCCGTACATAATTTAACTTCACAATCTCTAACATTAACGTCTTCAAAAATAGTAGTCAAATCTTGCTTTTCATCAGTTAGGAGAAAATTGACTGCTATTCCAATTGAACTTCGATTTGTTTTCAAAAATTTTTTTTGTGATTCTAACCAGATAATTTCTGGTTGAGTAACAGTTTGTCGAAGAAAGTTACGTCCTTTATTTTCCGTTAGGATAATTGTGACATTATTTCTAACAAATTGTCGATCAGTATTGTTTGACGTTATTCTGACTTCTAAGACATAGTGTCCAGATTGGAGTAGAGGATCCAATTCAAATGGCATCTTATAAATATCATGAGAACCATCGTCGAATATTTGTAGTTTAAGATTTGACAGTGGATATAATGATCGTTGGTTTGAGGAATGATAAATAATAGGTTGGAAAGTGAACGTTTCGGATGTAGTTGTGTCGAATGTAGGTCGATTGCTTTCAGAAATCGATGATAATATTATATCGAATACAATACTGTCTTTCAAACTATATTCGTACTTTGACCTACCAAATTTAATCAGACTTTTTGAATTTTGAATATTCCCGGTTGTTTGTAATAGAACGAACGATATGGAAACAATGATAATTCTCAACATCGTTTCCATGCCAACCAGTGAGATAAATAATTTAAGGCGAAAAATTTAAACGTTCTTATATGAACTTTTTAGTTAATTTTGTCACATGGAACTCATTTGAAGAGGTTTGCTTCAGTTTATCGATGTGATCAATATAATCGCTTTAATTCATGATAACAAGAAAGAACATCTTGACGATAAATGTTCACTCCAATCTAATATATATAATTTTTTACTTAAATATAAACATGACAATCAGAGTCACTCTTTCTCCATCACTCAACTTATTGAAACGATTATTCTACCCACAGTTTTCAGTTATCCAGTCGGGATAAAGCTTCGATAGTTGTTTTGTGAATTAAAACTTTCACTTTAAACGAGAGATAGGACCATGTATTAGTAACAAGTCATTATTTCATTATAAGTATCGAATCATTCTTGATTTAAAAAAAAATAAAAGATTTCCATTTTTTTTTTTACTAAAACTTGTTTGAAATAAATAAATTGTAATAAATATTATATTTTTGAACTTTGTTTTTCGATGGCGTAAAATATTAAACCATTTCGGACATAGAAAAATAACATAAAATTGAGAGGAATTGATGAAATGAGACAGATAACCGTATTGGTAATCGAAGGAGCGAAGAATATGTGGATAAAAATCGCTAAATATATAATTATTGTTAAGAAGAGCATAAAGAAGAGTAATCTTGAAGGTTTTGAAAATAATTTATGATAAAAACGATTTTGGTTCTTTGGATGGGCGGTAACGGTTTCGGAAGAAACTTGATAATATTCCTGAAAATATTTCACGACAGTTCCCGAAGTGTAAATGAAAGATGCATCCCAATCGTTGATATTAGTAGATGCGTGAGAGAAATTATTTAATAATTGCCATTCACCTAAATGTGCACAATTTTTCATGAGAACGATTAAGTAACGAATAGGAAACAAATGATAAAAATGAAGTACGATGGAAATGGAGAAATGAAGAGTAGCCAGATAGAAGATATCTCCAACATCCGAGTAGTTGTTGGATGAGTTACAAAGATAAGGTAATATGATAAAATAATAAATATGAAAGATTGATTGACTGATAATATGGTTGAATTTAGAGATGACATCAGCATATAAAAATTTGGCGGTTCGTCTTGTATGAGTGGTAGTTTGTTGGCAAGTATGGATGGGCATATAATGTATATTACTTCCAACGAAGTCGAATACTTCATTTCTCATTCGGACGGTTTTCGATTCATTTAGAGATTTATAATGATTATTGATCATTATTCGAATTTTCGAATAATTTATTGATTTTCTCATAAAATAATCCACAAACTTCATATGATGAACGTTATGGTTCTTCCTCTTCTTCAAGTTCTCTTTCATCGTACTATGTTTCTGAAACATTTTCCAACTTTCCAGACAAGTTGGACAATTATTTCTCATCTTCTCAAAATTACCAAAGAGACAATCCTTCGATAAAAAATTATGTTTATGACATTGATCTGATGATAATCGTTCACGTCTGATAATGGTGAAGAGATCATAAAGAACAGCATGATCTGTCATGATATTACTATTCTCTTTCTGTATTTCATAAAATTGATCGATGGTTAGATTATCTAAATAAACGGAATTCATTGTGGAAACGATTTTGGAGTTAATTGTAAAAATAAAATCGTTGCCATCAGATTCTTGAAATTGACGATCATGTTTTTCAGAGAATATTTTGTATTCTTTCACAGAACTTCTTATTTTGTTTGATGCGTCATCGGAAAGAATTGATGTGATATACGAAAAAATTTTCGATAGTTTATCGATTATTATTAAGAGAATAAGATAATATGTTTTTGAGAATAATCGATAAAAAATTGAATATCTTCGTTCACTTAAATTCAAATTGATTAAAGTGTTGTGGAAGAAGAGAAGAAATATGATGAGTGGAAAGTATAACCAAAAAATTAAATGTAATTCATCAGATTTGACGAAAAGGAAAGAACAACCGAAGAGATGAATTAATGGAACTGTCACACTCATTTGTTGTAACAGGAAACAGAGTTGATTTCGATATTTCGAAGTGAGTTTAGAGATATCGAAAAAACTTTTACTTTCATTATTCTTCACTTTCTCTTTATAGTTAATTGTATAAGATTTGATGAATTCATTGTACTTCATCGTCGTTGCATAAAAGAATGGAATTGTTGTGTAAATGAAGAAGAGAAAGATCAATCGCGTATTGATCATTTCAAAATCGATATAAATTAAGATAACTTCTTTCCAAAAATTGAAGAATCCTTCAGTTTTTACCGCATATCTTTTGATGTTATTCGTCTTGTATAGAGTGATAATGGTACAAATGAACAGAAATAGTTTATATAATAACATCAAAATTTCAAATCTGACCACTGACAACATTTCGAACGAGATCAACTCATAATTATTCAATAATTGGCATTGATGCGATATTATCGTTTTATCGTTATGACATCGGCCATTAAATGGTTTCGATATTTTCTTACTAGTTTTGGTTGATGAGCCACTTATCGTAGCTGTTGTTGATGATGAGGTGGTGGAGGAGGAAGAAGTCGAATAATTTCGCATTTCTTGTCCTTTCATAGAGTTCAATGGAGATGGCGTATCTTTCATCACATAGACGGGACGATATAAATTATCCGATCGCGCTTTCTGTATTTTCATGTGACGATATTCAATACATGGAGGAACATGAATAACATTCTTATTTTTCAATTTGGAGACTGTTGAATTCATTTTAGATGTTTGTTGAATTGGATGATTGTGATATTTCTGATGTTCATGAATATTGATCATATGGACTAATTGATCATAAACGATCTTCGAATTTGGTGCATTCATCAAACTGAGATAACATGAGTATCCACTATAACCAACTAAGGGAGACGTATAATAGACGGAATTGGGAGACAAATAGATTCGTTGGAAATGTTTCTTCTTATGATAAATCGTATTCAATTTGGAATATAACCATTCAATCGATTGGAAATTCTCTTTGGAGAATTCGTGTTCCAAGTCGATGGTCGTCTGATCGTCATTCCAATGCTTCCACCAATTCTTCAATGTAAATGGCGATTTCAAATGATAATGTAAGAAATAGTCGAACGAAGTAATATTCTCTTCTTTCAAATAATCATCAAGAATACTTAAAATTGTTAACGATCCATGATTGGCATAATTGGGTGTATGGCTTCCACGATCAACTTCTAATTCAGCTACTTCTTTCCTTATATAAAAATAATTAGGTCTTGACTCGTACAAGCGAATTCGCGCTCTCTCTCCCTTTCTATAAGAGAGGAATTGCATGGACGAATTACTTGTGTTCGTTGCTGCCTTACCATTCCATCGTGATGATTCATTATTATTGCATTTCAACATGTTTATATCAAATTATTTTTCTTTGCCTTCTTCTCTCTATTCTGTTGAATGACCGAAAAAATAATTTTACTCTGTCATCTTTTCGTCGTTTTATTCGAATTATGTTTCTTTATATCGATTATATGAATGAGAGGTGGGAAGAGGTGGTTTTAATTTCAAATAATTTTGTCTTCTCTGTTTCACTACCTCACCTTTTTTTTGTAGTCTTTCAAAACGACGAATTGTTCACTATCCATACCTTTCACTCAGGTTAGAATTCTCCGTTCTTATTCAACAAACTGTGAGAACAAGTTGCAATAAATTTTATTGAATTATTTCTAATTTTTAGTTAAATTTTGATGAGAAATAAACCTTTCGTTTTTCTAGTTTAATCCTATTCACATTGTTAGTTCAATTTTATCTTAAATTATCCTTCTTATGACGTCACATTAATTTTAATTTCATAAAAATCGTTCCTTAAGGAAAGAGAATTTGCTTTGGATTCTCTTAAGAGAGGAAAAATTAAATACTATAAAGTTGTACTTATCATTATTATCTTCCTTTTTCATTTGTAATGTCTAATACTTTTTAAATAGTTTTAGCCTAACTTTATTGGATTAATTCTTTAGATTTTAAATGGATTATGTTGAGAAATTGATTATATAGATAATTCGAGTTTTATTGTAATTTTAAAAATGACTAAAAAGACACAAATATCAAATAGATGAATGATGAGAATAGAAGAAAAATAGAAATTTCGCTTAAAGATAAACGATCAATGTCCATGCAACTCGTGATTCGAGAATCGCTTCAACTGGAACATTTTTAAAACTAATTTTAACTCTTTCACTATTGTCTTCCATAAATTCTTTCAATTTTTCTATTTAACAAATTATTAAGAGGAATTCTAAGGAAACACATTTAAACTTTGATCAATATGTTTCATTGAGAGTAACTTATCAGAATAATGATGTGAAGGGATTGAATGGAAATCCAAAACAATTTCTCCATGTGATGTAAGAAAAGTAATCTTTTTAATCTCTTCTCCAGTCAATGCTCCCAGTT